>ML778836.1:593625-640186 GCA_009831015.1 Picea engelmannii
ACCCTACAAACAGAAAAGTCTACTTGATTTTATTTAGCGTTGCTTTTAATGGGCTTATTAAATCTCAAGGTGCGGAAGTGAAACTGATGGTGTGTAAAACAGACTCAAAGCAAAATGCACAGAAATGTTGAAAACAAACTTTTTCCTGAAATGCAAAACCAACAACTTTTCAATGAAAAGACTTCTTTTCTTTTTCAGTTTTACTAAGATTTTATGCAGTAAATGAAGAGAACTTTCACTTAGATCTGAGAGCTACTTATACTAAACATGCACTGCAAAAACTTATGCAAAAGACTTCTTTCCAAGCTACTGACACAACAACTCAATCTTCAAATCAAGAAGAAAACGAAAGAATTTTTTATTTTTATTTTATTTTATTGCAAAAGCACGCAACAAGGAAAAATGATGACAAGATCAAAACTAAGAGAAATAAAGGAAAACTTTGGTTTAAAGCGCCGCTCGCAGACAGAATCAGAGCATGAGAATGTAACAAAGCAATCTCAACAACACCAATTCTAACACTTGCCTAAAAACCATGAAATAAATGTTTTTCTTCTTTTATGTTTTCTATCAAAAAATCAAATAACAAGCACAAGCTAAGGAAGGAATGCCCTAACCTGCTGACTGTGCAGCCTCAGATTCCAAACCTTTGAGAGGATCTCTTCTCACCACAGGAGGGGATGACTGCCCCACCCAAGCTGAAAAGCTACCTAACAGACCCGCGACTGTCACTAATACAGCCCGCGTGTACACGTGTGCTGAACCAAGACAGGGCGCGGGTACCCGCGTGCTAAACCTAAGCAGGCCGCGGGTATGTTTAAAAACCAAGAAAAAAAATCACACACAGACAGTCTAGTCCTGAAAAAGGCTTCTGGTACTGACAACCAAAGTCTCTGACAGGCTGAGATGCTATCACTTTAACAGAAGAAACAGATTTGCAAAAAAGAGAAAAACTAATGTGAAGAAACACACAAAAAGACAGACTAAAACACAAGACACTAAACCAACCAAGACCCAGACAGGATCCAGAAAGCCCCCTGAGAAGATAAACCTCTGACAGGGAAGAGGAGACTGCCTCTCTAGCTTCCTGAAAACTACATGCTACTGAAACTACTATAGCCCGCGGATACCCGCGTGCTATAGACAGTTAGGGCGCGGGTCACCCGCGTGCAGGCCTTCTACAGGCCACGGGTACCTCTGTGTGTCCCGAAAAGAAATGTCGAGCGTCAGTCAAGGAAAACTGGTATTGATGACCAGGTTCCCTGCTAGCTTTCGACTTAACAGAAAACAAAAAATAGCAAAGAAACAAAAACTTAATCCTTTGAACTACCAAAAAGATCTTTAACCAAGTTCGGAAACCCTAAGAGTAAGACGTTCCCCAGTGGAGTCGCCAATTCTGTTTTGGGGTTTTCCTACCCTACGGACTAATAAGCTAGGGTTCTAAGCTTATACGCAGATCATGACCCTTAAGATTTAACTTTTAACCTCCTACCCAAAATCTCAACCCCTTTTCTCAGGCAAACACGGGAAGAATGAACTAACCTCTTTATCGACGGTTGAAGTAGATCCTCCGTTGAGTTGTTATCTCCTTGCTGCTACTGCTCCTTCCACAAAACTTCCTGCAATCAAGACAAAACTATGCATGCATGCTACTGATCTACTAGGGGGTTAGAGATAAAACATAAATCAAATAACATAGATGAGACTCATGTATTCGAGACGGGAAAAGTATCTTTTTTTATTAATCTCAATATGAACCAACTTACAATGATTTCTGAGATCGGCCACCATTCCTCGATCCTGATCCTAGGCTCCTCCTCTTCTTTTTGTCCTCCAACTGCTGCTGCTTGAGTTCCTCCTAAAGCTTGAGGCAAGGCTAAAGGGTTGGGACAAAACTGACTTGGCAATTTGGCAGAGTTTCTTTGCTATGATTTTTTCCTCCTTTGAATAGTACCCCTACCCCTCCTTTTATAGGCTAGAAGGAGCTAGGGTTTTAGGCGAACTCTCAGCCATGCATGGCGAAGAGTTCCAGTTAACTGACAAAAAGCCTCGTGTCCCGGTGAAAACTTTCCTGATTTTTTTCTTTGTTAAGTACCCGCGGGCTGTAGTGGGTTAGCCCGCGGATACCCGCATGCAGTAGAAGGTCAGAAAGCGGTTATCGGCGCCCAATGTTGGGTTAGGGCGCAGGTTGCTTGTTTTAAGTGGTTTTCAAGGTTTTATTCAGCATGGCTTTGGCTAGGAAGAGGCATGAGTTGGCCTGATGCCAGGTAAACATGTGTAGAGCATTTTAGGGTTATAACAAACATGGAAAAAACCACTTGATTACCGGTCAATGGTGTGAACCGTTAACAAGTGTGAGGGAGATCACCATTAATGTCAATGATTCCCAAGGTACCCTAGTACATTCCAACGAATGTGAATATATGAGCTGAGGTCAAACATATGTGGAATCATCCAATTAGAGGTCAATGATGTAAACCTACTGTCGAATGTGAGGAGGTCTGCCATTGAGGCATGCAGGTCCCAAAGTACTAACTCGTTTCTAAGTCTGATTCCTAAATAATGTGTTGAAGTCTACAGGAATAGACTTGTCGAGGGAGGACCTTGATGTATCCCCCATCAACGACACGAAACAGACATAGAGATGTAATTGGTAGATCAAATGGACATGGACTGACACGGGTTTTGAGACAAGATAATTGGGATGGCTGACTCTAGAGGCGGATACTTCCCTTGAACACTGAGGCACGACAACGAAACATGACATGGACCAAAACTATGAAGTGGATACTGTGACTTGCGTCGGGTGACCCAAAGGAGTGAAAGGAACTCAAAGGATTGGCTCAGTGCAGAGGTTCAACGGATTATGATGTATGCATATGACAAAGTGTCATGTTCAAGGGAGACTCTAAGAATTGCTGGACAATGTTCTCAAGAGACTTCTTGGCTTGCTCCTTTCAATTTTTCCCCCATCCAGATAGATGAGTACCTCTTTTTTATTTAATGAGCTTGAGGAGGATAACACATGCTTGATATAACTCACCTTCGGTAAGTTCCTCTTCCTTTGTTTAATGAACCGGAAGAAGTAATGGATCAGTCCCATATGGGCCTGTCGATGTGTGTTTTAATGAGTCCAAAGACAGAAAATGTGAAGGTTTTTCGGGATTATAGAGATTGGAAAAACACTCAAAAGAAAGCTCTCTCAGTTCCTTTTTTGTACGGTAGTCTAACGAGACCAAAAAAGGGGTAAACTATCACTCGAAAGACGCCCTTTCTGACCTTTTAATGAGTGTGAAAGGAAGAAAGGTCACTCGACAATATTTTCATATTTAGAGAGTCTGAAAAGGGTTTAAAGGAGACTCCAGGGGGGTTCCTTTTTCGTGTGTTCGTGTATCCGTACAGGTCCGAAAAAGAGATAAAAGTTTACCTAGTTGCATTCTCATGTATTTATGAGCATGAGAAAGAACAAAGACTAAGCTCGGTATGCCCCTAGCTTGAAATTTGGTGGCTTGACTCCAGAATGATCATCAAAGGATGGAGACATGCCCCCCAAGATTCAATTCATTCATCGACTTTGAGGTTGTCACCAATTTCTGTGCTAGATGGAGAAAAAGGATACAGGTGGATGAAATGAAGGTAAAAAAATGAGACCTAACGAAAGACTCGACTTGACATCTATGAGATATGGCGAAAGACTCAACTTGAAGGGAGAGTTGATTGTTTTATTTTTTAATGAGCTTGACACAGGAAAAGAACTATGCTCAAGATTCCAGGTTCGATCCCCAGATTGTTGTTTCATTTTTTAACGAGCTTGCTACAGAGAAGAAAACTATTCTCAAAGCCTTTGTTTCATTTTTTAACGAGCTTGCCATAGAGAAAATAAACTATGCTCGTGACCTTTGTTTCATTTTTTAAAGAGCTTGCTACAGAGAGGAAAACTATGCTCATGACCTCTGTTTCATTTTTTAATGAGCTTTCCACAGAGAAGAGAAACTATGCTCATGACCTCTGTTTCATTTTTTAACGAGCTTTCCATAGAGAAGAGAAACTATGCTCGTGGATGCTTCTTGATCATGGCTTCCAAGAGGATAATGCTCTGGAAGGATACCATGTCAAGGGACAAAAATCGGTCATGGCTTCCAAGAGATCTTCATCGGATGGAAGAGAATCACTCTAGAAGGAACACATGTCAAGGGTCACGACAAGGGTAAGGATATCGAGCTCAAAAAACCCTACTGAAGAGATCACCATGTCAACTACCGGATCCAAATCGTTGGAAGTTGAGGTCATGGGAGACAACGCCACATAATTGACATGTGGCGGGGGTGATACTGTCTGCATATAAGAACCATTTAGGGAGGTAACCCAGTTGGGGACGATGAATGAAAGTTGATCAATAGTCACAATTCTTCTATCGTGAGTGAAAGATATCACACGGAAAAGAGTGGATACAATAGCTTTCATGGCATAGACATAATCCCGCCCAAGGAGTAAAGAAAAATCCAAGGGGTCTCGGACTACCATGACATCGATAAAGATGGTTTTCCCTCCCAAAGTTACAGGAAACTGAGGAAGGATCCCTAAAGGTTGACTAGTTCTTTTGTTAAAAGCTAACAGATTCTGTGTAACCGCTGCAAGCTGCGGACAACCCAAAGCGTACCAAGAAACAAAACACAAAATACTAATAGACGCACCTTCATCTATCAGCGTTTGGGGAACGTCCTGACCACGAACCTGTACTGTAATCTGGAAAGGAATTTGGGAGGGAAGACGAGGTCCAGTTAGCGCACCCCAATAAAAAAGGATGGCCTCATTACTTGGAGGGGGTTCCGCAAGAGAAGGAGGAATGCCCCCCGGTACGGTAGAGTCTGTATTAATGAGAAAAACATGGGTAGTATCGGGTTTACTCTTGAGAAGGAGAGTAGGATCAACTGATGATTGGATCAGATCAACCAATGGTGGACTTGGATAGAACACTTTATCACTCTTCAGAGGAAGAGTGGGACTGACTGAGGAAGGGACTGGATCAATCACTTTGATTCTCCACAATGGAGGATTGGGATTGACCGATGGCGAAACTGTATCGACCACTTTGGAATTCTTCAGAGGAAGAGTGGGACTGACCGAGGAAGGGACTAGATCAGTCACTTTAGCACTCGTTAAAGGAGGAGTGGAATCGACCGATGATGGAATCGGATCGACCACTTTGGTGTCACTCTTTTGATGAAGAGCGGAGCTGATCGATGATGGAACTAGATCAGATACTTGGGTTCGTGGTTCAATCGAGGAGGAAACTAGATTGACCACCTGATCAACCAGACTAACCGGGGATGGAACCGGATTGACCAGTCCATCAACCAATGATGGGTCAGAGGAAAGCTTATGATAACCTTTTGGAAGTTGAAGTTTTTCCAAAAGAGAAGAAGCCTCATCCATACAAGGACAAAGGTGAGAGTAATGATTACCTTTACATAACATGCAAGGGAACTTGACAGTTTTCTTCTTCTTACCAACGTGAGCATCACTAGTTGACGAGGTATCATCAACATGACTGACAGAGGCCGATGAAGTGGGGGACCAAATTTCTAAGACCTGGGTAAGACTGGGACAATCCCTCATAAAGTGGTCACCTTTACAAAGGCTACAAGGGAATTTGGGTTTTGTATTCTTCATTTTAATCTTGTTGATCTCATCAACACTCCCAGTACTATTAACAGTAACTGGTTTCTTAGAGCCAACATCTGATGTTGTTGGGGCCTTGGTCCTTTTCGGGTTCTTCTTCTTCTTCTCTTTTATTTTCTTCTTCTTCTGATCAACCTGGCTACTTGCTTCAGAGCTTTCACTAGGCGAAGAAGGAGAAATGGAAGGAGACTTGATGGGCGAAGAAGGAGAAAAGTCAACGTGAGGTTGATGTGTGCGTGGTGTATTGACATCCAAAGTATTAGGTGCAATTGAAACATTGGGAGGATTCAGGATCACCAGAGTGGGGAACAACCAAACTAGTAATCCAATAGTGAGTCCTGGAAGACTCAGTGTGGCAACATATGGAGGACCAAATTTTCCAAAAGAAGGAAAAGTATAAGGTTCCCCAGGAGAAGGGGTTCCTCCCTTGGTACTGCCAGGATTCGATGCCATTAACACTGACTCGACCTAAGGTCCACTAAGTAAAAGAAACAACATACACTAATAGAATCTAAGAATCACAACCAAGCAAACATGACCTTCTTTTGATGACCGTACTAGTTGGTGATGAAATCCAATGTTGCGTGATCAAGTCCAGAAGGGGCGGGGATAGGGTGGAATAGTTACAATGGTGACCTAATTAACAGACTTACGCCTTGGTGCAAGATTCCACGCAGTAATTATGGATTTACCCTCCAAGGAGCCGGAGTGAGTTTGACCAATGTCTGCTCCAGGTACAGTGAGACTTCCCGTCACCGTCACCTTGTGTAAGACCCTAAAGATTATGGCCACTAAGGTTACCAATTCACAGTCAGCCCCTGGGTGGGAACAGTCGATAGTCTGATCGAAACGTATCGGCAGGGTATAGAGCCCGAAATCAACTAAAAGGATTCCATGCAGTAATTGTGGATTTACCTTGGAGTGACCCCCATAATACGATTTGACCACCACAATCAGTTAAACCACGGAGGGTTAGTCCTCGTAGCTCACCCGAATGTGACCTCATGCGTAACCCCTGTGTTAGAGGGGGATCCCAGGCAGGCTTATACGATGATTGGATTTGACTCTCCCTAACTCAGGATGCTACTGTTTGTTTTGAAAAAAATTTGGAGAGTTATACTCACAGCCTAATCCAAAGTACTAAGTCTATTCTACTATTGGTGGAGGATCCTAGAAAAGAAAAAGTTCTAGATAATTTTTAATTAGCATTGATTTTATAGTTGTTCTTTACTCAAAAAGGGTGCATGGAAGTGAAACAAATGGAATTATGACTCAGTCCCAAAAATGCATCAAATATGATAAGCAGTCATTTCTTTTCGATGAACATCTATCTAAGGGAGAGAGAGAGTTCTTTTCACTAACAAGCACGAATAAGGAATGCCCTCAATCAATTTTGTTCTCAATCAAATCCAATATGATGCTACAACATTTCAGAAATGCAAAATAATATGAAAACTAATCATTAATATGTACTTTTGTCGTTTGTATGCGAATGATAATCAATTCAATGCAAAATTTATCTTGCCAACTACCCTTTCAAATCAAGGAGATTCAGATAAGAAAACGCAGATTTCACACAAACAACACACCCTTTTGCAATCAAACAAGAGAAAGGAAATAAAAAATGCAAAAGGAAGAAGAAAGAAATTGGATCAGATGACCTCAAAGAACGAAATGAGAAGAGTCACAGATTTCTAATTTCCTTCACTAGAGTTCCCGCTCAGTCGGATCGGAGAGAAGAAAGCAGGGGATCGATTTCAAGCTCTCAACATCAAAAACTCAAAAATAATTAAAGAAGGGCATAAAATCTGAACAAAAATGTGTTTACTTCTCAATATGAAGCATGTCAAAGGTCAAAGGAAGAATGATTGAATCACAAAACAACTCAGCAAGTCAAAAAACAGGGTTTTGACCTCCAAAAATTGCAAATTTTGAAGAGATTTTTGGCAAAAGAGGGCTAGCTCTCTGGTATAAGGGCCACCAGAGCATTATAAATCTTTTTCCAACACTCTAAGGGAGCACTGACACCCTACTAACAAGGCAGGGGAGCGTTGGTGCCCAAAAACTCACAAAAATGTCCAAAAAACCTTAAAATTCAGTCAAATTTTGACAAACAAGCTAAGTGTGATGGGGTAAAGAGTCAATCAACATACAAAATCAAACATATGAGATGAACACGATATTAAAACAATCAAAGGGTAAGACAAGATCTATGAGGAGAAATCAAAACTGAAAAGTTTTGATTCGTTCTCCCCAGTGGAGTCGCCAGTTTCTGTTGTAGGAAAATCTCCCTGCGGACAGGTAGATTGCCTCTAAGATCTTGACCCTAACTCTAAGATAGGAAATTCTTAATGTGGAGACTGACTTCCTTTCAAATATATCTAAACTAACACATGAGAAGGAAGGAGAAAAAAAGTACCTCTTTATCGACGTTTGTCCCTGCATGCTCCGAGTTGCGCTCCGATGCCTTGCTCCTCGCTGAGTCCTATAGACAAACAAGATACGACCACCTCCTACTCTATTGATGTTAGCTTGAAAATATATGTATCTATCAATGATAAGTTCATGTAACATTATACACAAACTAGAAAGAAACAAGCCAAGCGTGTCATATTAATGAGAATAACGACAGCAGTACTTACAATCGTAGATGCGAATGCGACAGCTTCGTCGGGTCCTCTTCGTCTAACCCTTGCTCGAAAGATCCACAACCTGGATGACAACAACTTCACTGATCACTCTCCTTTGGCTGACTGGGTGTTTCCTATGAGATCATAGGTTTCATGCTAGCAATTCTTCCTAATCAGCTCTGTTCTAGCACCACTTATGAGATCATAAGTTTGGTGTAATTCTCCATTTCCAGTCCTCTTTCACCGTTAGAGAGCTTGCTTATATAGCCTTGGATATGCTCAACAACTTGAGATATCCTTGGGGAAGGTGATTATTTTCCTCCTTCAGTTGAGGATCTACCCTAAGATCATGGCTGGACTAGGGATTTGAATCCAATTGTCTTCCAAGAATGAAAAGATGCTTCCCCCATTCATCTCAACATCTTAACTATTGCCCAGAATAGGTAGCGCTCCCTCAAAAGGGCCATCAAAGCGTTGCAGCGCTCGCTAGTAGGCTTTAGGGGGACGCCAGCACTTTCAAAATCTATAGCGCTCCCTCAAAAGGGCCAGAGGAGCTTTATAACACTCCCTAACAATGTAAGGGGGAGCGTCGGTGCTCCAAGATAGTGTAAGAGGGAGCGATCCCCTCCAAAAACTCAGTTTTTGAGGTGCTTTTAGATGGAAAAAGGTTTGCAAGCCTGCTGATTCATTTCTCCTCTTCCAAATCAAATGTTTGAGGTGTTTCAAGTGTCCTTCTCATGTCGTTATAGGCACGACATAGGCATCATGGAAGTATGCTTCCCTGACACCTGCGACACTTGTGAGCAACATGCGACACTTGAGACCTTTGTAATGACGACACTTGCGACACTATCAAAAGTGAGTAATTTTGACGTGTAATAGTCACAACCTGTAGCATTAATTTGAGAGATTTTGCAACAAAGGTAGATATTTATGTCATGATATTAGGATCTTGTGACATAGTGATTGGTATGGACTGGCTAGAATCGCATGATGCGATACTTAACTGTAAGACGAAACGATTAAGTTTGAAAGATGATTTGGGGCATAATAGAGTGATTGTAGGAAGAAACCAAGGAGTGTCCTTGAGGTTTATTTCTTCCCTACAACTACAAAAGAGTATGCATGAGGGATGCAAGCCATATGCAATCTTACCATTAAATTAAAATGGTAAGGCAAAAGGATTAGAAAACCTTCCAATAGTATCAGAATTTGCATACGTGTTTCTAGAAGAGTTACTAAGTTTACTGCCCAAGAGAGAGAGATGGAGTTTACAATAGACTTGAAACCTGGAACTGAATCGATAGCGAGAATGCCATATCGGATGTCAATGCCTGAATTGCAGGAGTTGAAAATGCAATTGAAGGAATAGTTGGACTTGGGACTTATATGTCCAAGTGTGTCACCTTGGGGTGTGCTAATTATTTTTGTGAGAAATAAGGATGGATCCTGGAGACTTTGTATTGACTATTGTCAATTGAACAAAGCGATGATCAAGAACCAATATTTGTTTCCTAGAATAGATGATTTGTTTGACCGGATGAAGGGAGCGACGATATTTTTGAAGATTGACTTGAGATTGGGATATCATCAATTACAAATTAAGGAGGAAGATATCCCCAAGACCACATTTAAGATGAGATTCAAACACTATGAGTTTACAGTTTTACCATTTGGTTTGATGAATTCCCTAGGAGTATTCATGAGTTCGATGAATGGGGTGTTCCACGAATACTTGGACAAGTTTTTTCAAGTATTTATTGATGACATATTGGTTTATTCTCAGAAAAAAAAAGAGCATGATGAGCACTTGAGATCGGTTCTATAGTGTCTAAGAGAAAATAAATTTTATGGGAAAATATCGAAATGTTCTTGTTACAATTAGAAGATTCATTACTTGGGACATATGATATCTAGTGAAGGTATCATTGTGGATCTTCGTAGAGGCTATTATGGAATGGAAAACACCAACAAACATACAAGAAGTACATAGCTTTATGGGTTTAGCAGGATATTACAAACGATTCGTCGAAGTTTTTTCGAAGATAGAAAATCCAATCACGAAATTGCAGAAGAAAAACAAGAAGTTCGTATGGAAGGAGAAATGCACAAAAGAATTTCAAAAGATTAAAGAGTTGTTAACGACAACGCCAATACTGAAGGTCCTTGACATGGAAAATGATTTCTTGGTATGCACAGATGCATCCAAGGAAGGTTTAGGTAGATTTTTGATGCAAGATGGTTGAGTGATTGCTTACATTTCAAGGAAATTGAGAAGGCATGATGAAAACTACGCAACACACGACTTGGATTTGTTAGCAATTGTATATTCCTTATGAGTATGGATACATTATTTAATTGGATGAAAATTTGAATTAAATATAGATCATTGTGGATTGAAACATATATTTACAGAGAGTGACTTGAACATGCAACATAGGTGTTGGTCAAAATTACTTAGCGAATACGACTTTGAGATTTATTACATTAAATGAATGATGAATAGAGTAGCAGATGCGTTGAGTTGGAGACCATGCATCTTCTCGGTAATACCTCTTAAGACGAATCTATGAGAAAAGAGTATAGCTCTACAGTTTGACGATGATTGGTGCAAGGAAGTTAAGGCTAATACTGAACAAGATACCATGATGGTACTGAAGTTTGAAGGTTATTCATTAGACAATGATGGATTGTTGAGATTTAATGAAAAAAATTGTGTACCTCCTAATGACGAATTAAGAAGTTTGATCCTAAGTGAATCTCATCGAGCAGTTTACATGGATTTTCCAAGAGTGACAAAGATGAAGGAAGACCTTAAGCCTTTATTCTTCTATAAAGGAATGAAAAGAGACATAGCTAATTACGTGGCGAGATGTCTAGAATGTCAACAAGTGAATGCTGAACATAGAAATCCAGCAGGATTATTACAACCACACGCTATTCCTAAATTGAAATGGTAGGTCATTTTGATGGATTTTATTGTTGGATTTCAATTGCCAACAAGGAGACACGATTTGATTTTCGTGGTAGTTGACACTCTAATGAAGAGTGCACAATTTATTCCAATGCATATGACGTATCAGGAACCAGACATAGCTAGAATTTGTTTCAGCGAGATTGCAAGATTACATGGTGTACCAAGAAGGTTCACATCTGATCGAGGATCAATGTTTACAGGATGGGATTGAACCAATTTCCAAGAGGCCTTGGGAACACAACTGAATTTTAGTACAACATATAACCCAGATACAGATGGAAAAACAAAAATAATGAACCAAATTTTGGAGGATATGTTGCGTATGTATGTAATGGACCAACAAAAACATTGGGAAGACTTATTTCCATTGGTACAGATTTATTACAACAAAAACTACCAGAGTACGATTAACATGGAACTGTTTGATTTTCTTTAGGGACAGCCGTGTCAGATGCCGTTGAGTTGGGATTGACTTGAGGATAGGGTCTTGGTAGGACTAGAAGTGATCCAAGAAATGGAAGAACATATGAAATCGATAAGACATAGGATTAAAGAAGTGCAGGATAGACAAAAGAATTATGCTGATGTGCATCGCATTGACTGAAGTTATGAAGTTGGTGACATAGTTTTCTGGCGAGTAAAACCGCACAAGAGTTCGATCAAGTTTGGAAAGGGTGCTAAAATCTCTGCTAGGTTTGTGGGACCTTTCAAGGTTGTGGAAAGGAAAGGAAATGTGGCTTATCGACTAGCCTTGTCTGATTCTTTGAGGCATATACACGATATATTTCATGTATCTGTTTTACGACATCATATTAGTGATCCATCACATGTTATTGACATGAGTTATTTGCAGGTGTCGAATGAGGGTGCTTTCATGGCGGAGCCAATCTACATTCTGGACCATCGCATTTCTCAACTACGGTGTTGAATGGTTGATCAGGTCAAGGTCCAGTGGGATAACTATAGTCCACACTCGGCTACCTAGGAGGATGCATATGAGATGTGTTGATAGTTTCCTTATTTGTTTGATAGATTAGACATATAGATCTATGTCAGATACATTTATTTACTTGCATTTTTATTTACTATACAAACTTCATGACAAAGTTTAAAACAAGAGGGGTTGTATGTAACATCCCATTCTACTGAGCACACTTTTATTGACTTATTCTTTGAGGACACTTGCGTGCAAGTGATCTAGTTATGGTACATTGTGATTTCGTTTCGATTATGGATTATACATGATGATGATGATGTATTGTGACTTATTGTTATTTTGATGTATATGTATTGGCAGATGATATTTACGAGTTTTCTTGAGTGTCCAGGACACATGACAGGTTATGGATGCTAATGGCATCAATGGACTTCCTTGGACTCTGGATTGAGTCAGGGAGTGGATTGTTTTTTTTTTAGTATTTCATTTTACGCACATGTAATATATGATTGATTTTAGTATGATTTATGTACATGGATTATTGACAATGTTTTTGTTAGTGGATGAAGGCTTGATGATTCTTGCTAATCTAACTCACATAAGGAGTAAAGCGGTCATGCACAGAAACCAGACATTCAGGGAGAGGTGTGGAAACATCCCTGTCACATCCTACTAGCACTCTCGTCGTGGTTTGAACTATAGGTTAACGATTACCTAGTTTGAGAGGTCCACGATGTTGTGAGGGAAGACTGAGACAGTCACTCACGAAGATTTCTAAGGGGTGTGCAATAAGGCATAATCCTTATTCCTTAGAATCCCTTTAGTCTCTGACAAGGTCAACCGAATCGAGTGTTGACTCCAAGGGTCAGAAAAAATTCCAAAACTAGTCAAAGGAAAGTGGCACCCTTGGAGAACGAAGGTGCGTCTTCAAGGGCACGTCACGTAATTAAAAACTTGAGTCAATAAATCTAGGTGGCCTAGAAAACATTGAAATGATTGGAGCTTGTTAGAATAAAATAATTAATTAAACAATGAATTATTAATTATAAATCCTAACATAAGTCTAATTCTAAGTCTAAGACTAATTTTGAGTCTAAATTTAAATAAAGGACTAAATGAATTATGACATAAGTTAAAAGATTTGAGAATAATCAAACTCTATGAAAAAGGGGAATAAAATTTAAAAGGTTGGATAAATTGCACATGTGTGCATGAAATTAGTAAAATGGATTTTTAAAAATAGAAGAAATAATAATATGAGAGAATAACAATACACATGGAATAGAATCTTGAGTCAGCCTACCACTAGCCTAACTACAAGAAGATTCCTAATCTAACTCTAACTAAGATATAGTTAGGAGACACTCATTAAATGATAATTTGGGGAACAAAGGGACAACTAAGAGAAAAAATAGGAACACATTGGGGAATGTGAGGGAAATTGACTTTTTAAGTAAAATAAAAATGGTAATTACTTGTGAAACTTGGGGAGAGTGTGAAAAGTGTGTTGGTGAATAATCTAAATTAAATTAATTAAAATGATAATTAATTGTGCATGAGGACATGTGCATTGGGGATTTTTCTATAAAACAATTGTGGTAGAAGGGAAATGGATCCCACTTTTGGATGGTAAGGTTATGCGGAAAAAAATTGTTTTGATTGTGTTTTACTTGTGAGAGTTGGGAATTCAAGCTTGAGAAGGAGTGGAAGCTCTTCCTTGTGAGGAAATCTTGAAAGCTATTGTGATATGGTTTTGTGCTTGGCCCCTTTGCAGCTCGGGAGGCTAAGGGGGAAGAAGGGTACCCCTAGCATTGGGTGGAAGGTACCGGTGAAGTCCTTGGATTAGTAAGCGCAAGCAAGGAGTACTTGAGAAAGTCATCAAATTGAAGAGTCAACATTGAATATCTACCAGCTTAAGGTTACAGTACTTGAATTTAGATTATATATTTATTAGATAGAATCCATGTGATATTATTATTTATTTGAAGGAGAAACAATTTAGCATTTTGTTGTGTGTTCATTTGGGATTTGCTATAGGATTTATATATTAGCATTGGATCAGAGTTCGTTCCAAATTGTAATAAGAAACGATTTATTATATGAAGCCAAAACAATTATTCGTATGCTATGTAGAAGGATATATTTTGTTGTATAAACATTAGAGTAATTCATGGTTGATTAAGTGGAATCACCCCTTCTTGTGTGCTAAATCTATGAATTTTGGGACTGTGAATTGTTATAAATAATATATGAAGTTTGGGACTGTGAATTGTTATAAATAATCTATGAAATTTGGGACTACGAACTTGTTATAATTTCTATTCTCCTATAGAGGGATTGTGTTTAAATAATAATTACTGTTTAAGTGTGATTATGTGGAATCAGATTTACACAAAAATTTTGTGTTCCTACAAATAACAAGATCGTCGTAAGGTTACAACAATCGCCACAATGTTCCTTTCACAATTGTGTACATGCATGGTGTTATCATTGGGGTTAATGTTTAACTAGTATAGAGAACATGATTTCCTATTAAATTTTTAATATAAGAAAATCATATGTTGATTCCCACATAAAGTTACGAATCTCTCTCTTTCATTAATCTACTGTATTGTTGACGAAATAGTAAATCGTTGATGTGTATGTGGTATAATTTCACATTTACTCTATGTGAAGGGATTAATAATCAAACGTAGAGTGAACTTATATTTTCCTTATCGGTCAATTATGAAAAGTCAAATTTCTTTGGTGAGATGATGGTCCTATTGGACTGCTACATTGACAATAATAACTAATAGTAATAGTAAGTCTTCGCAAACCATGGCTATCCACATCAAGTTATGTGATTTCACTACCAAGTTGAGATTTGGTATTTATTATCTTATATCTTGCATGTATAATTAGTTCTGGTATCGATGTAAGCTCATCATTTATTTACCAACAAAGTTTTACTTGAGTCCTCTTCATTCCGTTGAGTATATTAAGCATTGGAGCAAGAGATATTATAGAGCGTTCATTGGTTGTCGGTAAGTTTTATTCCACTCTTCATTTTCTCTTCTTGAAGACCCATATCCTACTTAGCAGTTCGTTATTAAATAAATGGTCGTTGGTGAGGACCACCACATCCTTTCATGTCTCTATTTGATTATCAGGGGGAAACAAGTGAATAAAACCCTGATATATCGGAGATTTAGTAACCTTATTGAGTTACTAGGTAAGTGCTTTTCTAATCTAGATGTTTTTCTTTAAAATGCTTATTAATCCCGTCTCGAAACCTAGGACGATAATATTCATTTTTATAATTTCATTCTGGTAAACTTAGTGAGTCCAGATCACGTCAACACTCAGTCATTTCATTCTACTTGCTAGCACTCTAACTTTTGATTGTTAGATTTTACATCATCTGACTTGGCTATATAGAAGTCACCTTAACGAAATCCATAGTGATGTTGTTGGATTGACACATCCAGTTATCGCCTGACCGTCGATGATCCTTGAATAATAATTATGGTCACACAATTCATTAATTCAGAATTTTTGGAGACTTATGGTTCACCTAGTCCTTATTGATTAAGTTTGTTGCACTGCCACGAATTTAATAGTATCGTATATCATATTATGTACATTGATAAAGAGAATGCTCTATCTAATGTTTATCAATACCTTAAGCTATGTTTTATTAAAGAGCCTTTGACCTATCCTTTATTAATGACCAAACTTCCATTATGGAATTATGGTCCTTATGAATTATAATAATTATGCCATTAAAAATTTATTGTTGATATATATATTATATTGACATAATACTTGACTCTACTAAGAATCATATATAAGATATTGATTGATATTAATAATTTGACTTCAAATAAAATTATATAAGTTCTTGTAGTTATTTACAATATCACTGAATGATGATGTCATTAGTTATGTGAGATCTTTATTAAGGAATTATACTCGAGGGATAGAGGTAGAGTTATCAGTGAAAGAACCTATTGGATGTTGTCTCTTATGTGATTAAAATATTATATATATGATTAAAGTAACCATTTCTATGATTACAATGTATTTGTTATAGGAATCCATAAGAAAATTGAAGTAAGAATATTAAGATAGCTAGTAAATACCATTCTTTATTATCACATTAGAAATCAAGTTGGAATTGAATTAATCCATGATGTTAATATACCAACATTTTAAGGGATGTGGAATAGTTATTTAGATCATGATTGTAACAACACTTGTGTATTGATGAGTTCTATATAAATGGTTTTTCTATTGATATTAAGGATTGTTTGATTAGTGTAGATCATCTAGGACTAATTGGCTAGAGGACTGATTTTATGACTCTCTACTTTCTCTTAAGTAGATATTTGATATTTATCATAATAATTGTTATGCTATGTTCTTGCACAATTACATTGGAATATTGATAAATGAAGGTCAATGTATAGTATATTATTCTATTGTGCCTTGAAAATCTGTGGTTTAATATTGTTGTTGTCCAAGTATTGGACTTGATTTGGTTAAGTAGTGGGAATTAGATATATCTTTGTTCCTTAGAACAGTCGCCAGTCCCGAGACCTTAAATGGTCAAAATCAATAAGATGAATCATGGACTTGAGCATTGATTATGTGTCTTGGGTGACTTCCTTGTTATTATATGTGATATGATTGTTCTATGATGAATAAGTATTTTTGTATCTGATTTCTTATTAAAGTATCAACAAGGATGATATTATAATGTTTTAGTATTGACACATGTCAGTTTTGCATAACACATGTCCTAATTGAGATTTACAATTCTTTCAAAAATAAATTTTTTACCCACTCATATTATGTCTTAACCAAAGGGGTCGTTACTGAATCATTGTGGATCCAGGTACTGCACGTATAATAATGCCACCAAGGGACAGTGAAGAGTTGGAATGGAAGGTGAAGAACACAATCCAATTGTGACTCTCACATTCTCTATTATTAAATGTGTCAGGGGAAGCTACAACCAAGGCTTTATGGAATAAGTTTGGGACTTTGTATCAGTATAAGTGTTATCAAATTAATCGGTAGGTGCAGAAACTAATAGATCTCCCTAGATCCACCTAGATCTAGAACAAAACAGACCAGAACATGACGCTTTCCTTAATTTTTAAATATTGACTTTACTAACTAAAGAGGGATGGGTGACATACCATTTAAATATCGCTTCCTCTCGCCATCGTCATCCTAGCTCCGTTCCCATGCTCATACAATGATGATCCTGCAAAAGAATGCAACCAACCAAAGTGATAATAATAGCATAAACTCAATATGAACCTATGTATGTGATCAATGATTCATACAATAAAACACAACAATATTTATAGGAAAGAAGCATATTACAGTATCATATTAAATGTGAAAGAGAGATTACAACCATGGCCTTGATGTCGTAAGGTCCCTTCCAACTGTCCTTCGTTCCCCACACACTTCTTGCTCCAAGGATTCTGAAACCATGGATCTGATAGCTACTCACAATCTATCTTGACAAAGAGAATCTCAAAGCCACTCTAACCAAGCTAACAATTCCAGGCCAACCAAAGCTCAAGAGCCCCTTCTCCATGAGAGCTCCTCTCCTTTTATAAGTTGAAGAGGATAAAGTGAGGAGGTTAGGATGATCCCACTAAATCATGAAAGTGAGTAAGATCCAAACCATTCGGATGCCACCTCACCATGGAAGTTTCTCCTTCTAGAAGATTCGAGAAAATGCTCATTTTTCCCACATGCAAGCATTATCGCACCCTACTTATAGTGCAACCTGTGAATAGTTCGCACCCTAGCTATGGTTCAACCTACGAGAATTAGTCATTTTTGCACCCTAATACATAGGCAACCTGCAAACTTCCTTTTTTATAGGGTTTTTACAAAGGAGAATTCAACATTTTCTCTCAGGAAAAGTTCTTTTGCTTTCCTTCTTCAGGAACTCGGGCCACTGACGCCTCTGAAGGCAACAGATAGGTTTACATCATTAACGGTCATAGGGATGATGAAAATAATGTGTAACAGAGAGCCCCCCAAAGTATGAAGTTAGAATAGAGTGATAGATGAAATACTTTATCGAGTGTGTGTAGGGAACAAGGAATAGTCGGTCGGAAACCTGCCAACAAACAAGGAAATACAATACATTAATACATCATCACTGAGGTAGGCATTCCCATACTCGGAATACAAATAACTCAAAGCATAAATGTCGACATGCGAAGATCCATGTCAAGTAAGACAGGTCATGGCCACCAAACATACACTGTGGATCCATGCCGATATGACTCAAACCTAAACATAGCCACCAAAAATACACTGTGGATCTATGTGTTAAAGACTCAAATTTGAACATAGCCACCAGACATACAATGTGGATGTATGCAACAATACACTGAATATACTCCAATGCAACCTGGATCTATCATAAAATATCTAGGGTCTTCATCTCCACCATTCTATAGTATGAATCTAACCATGTGAATACATGTGCTGAAGTCAAACATGGTAGAAACCACTTGATTACCGGTCATTAGTGTATACCATTAACAAGTGCGAGGGAAATCACCATTAATTTCAATGACTCCCAAGGTACACTAGTACAATCCAACAAATTTGAATTAATGAGATGAAGTCGAACACTCGGTGGAATCTCCCGATCAGGGGTCAATAATGAAAACCCACTATTGAAAGCAAGGAAACCTGCCATTGAGGCATGCAAGTTCCAAGGTACCAATTAGTTTCTAAGTCTAATTCCTGGATAATGAGTTGAAGTTGACAGGAAAAGACTCATCACAGGAGGGCCTTAATGCATCCCACATCAATGACATGAAACAGGTAACAAGATTTGATGTATATCAGAGTAACAAGTGATTCAGGACTGACTCAGGGATGGCCAACGCAATAGAAGGATTAAAGACTGCAGAAATGGCTGACGCAATAGAAGGTTTTCTGGGTTGAACTTATTTTTTGAACATATTGACGACACGACAACTGTCTTGGAAATACTTACTCAACAGCAAGGATCACAGACCAATTTGTAATCTTATAGGAGTATGATCAGGAGACAAGGGGATTTTCCAACCTAGACACAAGACGAGTGAAAGGGTGTCATGTTCAAAAGTGACTCTTTCATGGAATACAGGTTTAGACACAATTCTTTCCGAATTTTTTCCCCACCATTTTTGTCGAGTACCTCTTTATATTTACGCACGCTTGAGGAGTATAACATATGATTGTAAATTTAAGCTCATCCTTCGGACGAGTCCCTCGGAGTATGTTTAACGAACCCTAGGAAGGAGTGGTTCGGTCCAATATGGACCTTTCGATGTTTGTTTTACGAGTCCAAAGAAAGAAAACTCAGGGGTTTTTCATGTTTATAGAGTCTGAAAAACACTTAAAGAGAACTCTCTTAGTTCCTTTTTCATAAATTAGTTCGACGAGACCGAAAAAGTGATAAACTATCGCTCAACGAACGTTTTGTTCAAATACTTTTATGAGTGTGAAAAGAACAAGATCGATCGGCAATCTTTTCATGTTTAGAGAGTCTGAAAAGAGCTTAAAGGGAACTCTAGGGGGTTCCTTTTTCGTATAACCTTTACGAGTCCAAAAAAGTGATAAAAGTATACTCAGTTACATTCTCATGTATTTACGAGCATGAGAAAGAACAAAGACTAAGCTCGGGATTGTTTTCATTTTTACGCAAGCTTTAAAACAAAACAAAACTATGCTTGGACCTGGTTTCAATTTTACACAAGCTTGAACCAGAGGAAACTATGCTTGAGGTAAGTGGTTTCATTTTTACACAATCTTGAACCATAGAAAACTATGCTTGGACTTCCCAATGCATGGTTGGTACTTAGCCCCTAGCTAAAGAAACTAGCGGCTCAACTTCAGCATGAAGTCTAGAGGCTGAGGAAAATGCCCCACAAGCTTCGTTTCATCCAACTACAAAGGAGAATGAAATGAAGCTTCAAATACTAGACGAAGGACTTGACTCAAATAGAGAGGGGGAAAACTTATTTCATTTTTTAACGAGCTTGACACAGAAACAAGAACTATGCTCGTAACCTATGGTTCATTTTTTAATGAGGTTGCCACAGAGACGAAAAACTATCCTCGTGTGGTTTCATTTTTTAACGAGCTTGAAATTAGAAAACTATGCTCAAGTCTGGTTTCATTTTTTAACGAGCTTGAAATTAGAAAATCATGCTCATAGACCTCTATTTCATTTTTTAACGAGGTTGCCTCAGAGATGCAAAAACTATCCTCAGAGTCTCTCTTCTTGATCATGGATTCTAAGAGGACAATTCTCCAGAATGACACCATGTCAAGGGACAAAACTCGGTCATGGCTTCCAAAAGGCCTTCATTGGAAGGAAGAAACACACTCTGGAAGGACACCATGTCGAGAGTTGTGACAGGAGTAAAGAGATCATGCTCTAACAAACCTATCGAAGAGATCACCATGTCAACTACTGGATCTAAGTCATCATAAGTTGAAACCATGGGCAACAACACCACATAATTGACCTGTGGCGGGGGTGATACCATCTGCATATAAGAACCATTCAGGGAGGCAATCCAGGAGGGGTCAATGAATGAAAGTTGATCTACAGTCACAACTCGTCCATCGTGAGGGAAAGATATCACACGAAAAAGAGTAGACACAATAACTTTCATGGCATAGAAATAATCTCTCCCAAGGAGTAAATCAAAATCCAAGGGGTCTTGGACTACCATGATGTCAATAAAGACAATTTTTCCACCCAAAGTTACAAGAAACTAAGGAAGGTTCCCTAAAGGTTGACTATTTCTTCTGTTAAAAACTAACAGATTCTGTGTAACCGGCGCAAGTGTGGAGGACATCCCAAAGCTTGTCAAGCAAAAGAGGACAAAATACTAACAGATGAACTTTCATCTATAAGTGTCTGAGGAATGTCTCGACCACAAACCTGTATTGTAATCTGGAAGGGAATGTAAGAGGGAAGACGAGATCCAGTTACCACGCCCCAATCAAAATGGATTTCCTCATTACTTGGAGGAGGTTCCATGGGAGAAGGAGGAATATCCCCCGACATGGTAGATTCTATATCAACGAGAAAAACATGGGCAGTATCAGGTTTAATCTCTAGTGGGAGAGTAAGATTGAACGATGCTGAGATTAGATCGACCACTGGGGTTTCATTCTCCAAGGGGAGAATGGGGTCGACGGGTGTAAATGGATCGACCACTTGGGTGACACTCTCTAATGGGAGAGTGGGATTGACCAAGGATGGGATCGGATCGACCTCTTTAGTTTTGCTCTCTAGAATGAGATTGACCGAGGATGGTATTGGATCAACCACTTTGTCAACTGGTTCAACTAAGGATGTGACCATATTGACGACATGATCAACCAGATTGACCGATGAAGGGACCAGAGTGATCATTCCATCAACTATTGGAGGGTTGAGAGAAAGCTTACAATAAGCAGCTGGAAGTTGAGGTTGTGAAACAATCATGTCTTCTAGTAATTTAGAGGCTTCTTCCATATGAGGGCAAAGATGAGTTAGATGACTCCCTTTGCATAACATACACGGGAACTTGACTCTACTTTTCTTCTTCCCAACTGTATCATGACTGGTTGACGGGGGGTCGTCGACATGTTGTTCAGAGTCTAACGACATGGGTTGGCGAGGGTGTGTAGACCATGCTTCTATAACCTTGGATAGACCAAGGCAATCCTTAAGAAGATGGCTACCCTTACAAAGCCTGCAAGGGTACTTGGGCTTACAAGTTGTTTGGGCGATCTTGACATCATCAACACTCCCAACACGATTAATAGTAACTGGTTGTTTTCCAACATGTTTGACAGTGGTTGGAGGTTTTGACCCTCAATTATCTTTCTTCTTCTTAATCTTTCGTTTCCTCTTCTTCTTATTTACCGAGTTACTAGCTTCAGAACTTTCACCAGACAAAGAAGATGAAACGGAAGGCGACATTGCAAGCGAAGAAGGCGAAGAAGACCTTATTGGTAAAGAAGGTGAAAGATCAACATGAGGATGATGTTCTTGGGGGAAAGTGCTTACGACCGAAGCACTTACTACATTCGGGATTACCTGAGTGGAAAACAACCATATCGATAATCCAATAGTGAGACCTGGAAGGCTCAAAGTAGTGATGTGAGGAGGACCAATGTTTCTGTAAGAAGGAAAAACAAAAGGTTCCCTTGGAGCAGAGGTTCCTTCATTGGTCATTTTGGGAACTGACGCCATTAAAAAATCCAATCTAGAGTCCACTAGGGAGAACAAACATCATATGCTAAAAATCTAGTAAGCAAGTAGGCAAACAAAACCTTCTCACAATGAGCACATGAGTTGGTGATGAAATCCAACGTCACGGGAACACAGTAAGAAAGGGCTGAGATAGAGCGGGTGGAAAATTTACGTTGAAGACCTGCTTAATGGACTTACACCCTGGTGCAAGCTCCCACACATAATCGTGGGTATACCCTCCAAGGAGCCCGAGTGAGTTTGGCCAACGTCGATTCTAGGTACCGTGAAGACTTGCCCCTCCATAGTCACCTTGTGTAAAGACCCTAAAGAGATAGGCGACTAAGGTTACCGATCACTACAGTGATGCCTGGGGAAACAGTCGACAGTCCGATCCACATGCAAGGGAAGGGTATCTAGCCCGAAATCAACTTGAAAGTCTTCCACTCATCATTGTGGGTATACCTCTCAAGCGACCCCCATAATATGTGCAACCTCTACACCAAGACCAATAAAGCAGGGTGAGTAACTCTGCTAGTATTAATGTGACCTCGTTATTGACCCTTGTGTTAGAAGGGCTTCCCAGGACAAAATGTAATAAGTGGATTTAACTCTCCCTATCAAAATATACTATGTTTGTTTCCAGCTTTGGAAAGTTATATTTCACACCTATTCCAAAGCCCTACAACTAATCTAATGTAGGTTTGCTACCAGAAAATATAAAAATGTCTAATCAATTTTTATAAGCGCTTTATTTTATGGTTGTTGTTACTCAAAAGGAAGATGGAGTGGACAATATGGTGTTTTGACTGACTCAAAAGTTATGCACAGAGATGAAGATGCAATCTTTTCATTTCGATGAAAGCTATGCTACGAGAAGGAGAAAACATTTATCATTCCCATATGCACGATGTCCCAAAATATATTAAACTCATCAATATCAAGATTCTCAATAAATGAGAAAAAGGTATTGAACACCAATGCACGATTCATGGGCCCCCCCCGGCCATGAGGGGGAAAATTTTTCATAATTTAAGATCAAAAAATGCCAAGAATCATGCAATTTCGCTACTTGAAATGCAAGGATGCCGCCAATCTAATATAAAGCAAGAAATTAAATCTTTATGTTTCAAAAATTTCACTAAAAGCAATAATGAACTTTCTTAAAACAAAGAAACCCAAACTAAAAGTTCTCTTTTAAAGTGAACTATTCAGAAGAAATCTGATCTTTCCCTAAACAATTCTAAAGAAAACACATGCTTTGTAATTGAAATACACTCAAAGAAGGAGACTAATCCTTCAAAACCAAACAAAGAAAAGATGGCTAAAAGAAACTCAAAGAATATCAAGCAGAATGTAAACAGATCAATATAGGCTCCAAAATTTCAATCCAACTGATCAAAAAAAAACTGGGTATCAAAAAGACAGGAAGACCTAATCCAAAATTTTCACAAGTGAGTTCGTAGGATGGTAGTGTATTACAGTGCGAGAATCAAGAATTCTCACAGACTGGACATAGGTTGACTGTGAGGTGTTCGCACTGGACTGAACACCAGGGTGTGAACTCAAGTGATTCCTGTAGGCTACTAAAGAGTGCAGTGCGAGAATGGTTGTAAACAAACAAAATTTGAAAAAAGGACCAAATTTCTAAGAGAACTTTCAGATCCAGAGAGTCTTGATGGATCTCCCATAGACTCATAGACCAAAAATCAAGAAATCAAAGCAAGGGAAACTAGACTAACTAGGAAACAATCTGTTCCCCAGTGGAGTCACCAATTTTGTTATTGGATTAATTGGTAGGTGCGGACACTAATGGATCTCCCTAGATCCACCTGGATCTAGAACAAAACACACCAGAACATGATGCTTTCCTTAAGTTTTAAATATTGAATTTACTAACTAAAGAGGGATGGGTGACATACCATTTAAATGTCACTTCCTCTCGCCATCATCATCCTAGCTCCGTTCCAATGCTCATACAATGATGATCCTGCAAAAGAACGCAACCAACCAAAGTGATAATAATAGCATAAACTCAATATGAACCTATGTATGTGATCAAGGAATCATACAATAAAACACAACAATCTTTATAGGAAAGAATCATATTATTGTATCATATTAAATGTGAAAGAGAGATTACAACCATGGCCTTGATGTCGTAAGTTCCCTTCCAACTGTCCTTCATTCCCCACACACTTCTTGCTCCAAGGATTCTGAAACCATGGATCTGATAGCTACTCACAATCTATCTTGACAAAGAGAATCTCAAAGCCACTCTAACCAAGCTAACAATTCCAAGCCAACCAAAGCTCAAGAACCCCTTCTCCATGAGAGCTCCTCTCCTTTTATAAGTTGAAGAGGATAAGGTGAGGAGGTTAGGATGATCCCACTAAATCATGAAAGCGAGTAAGATCCAAACCATTCGGATGCCACCTCACCATGGAAGTTTCTCCTTCTAGAAGATTTGAGAAAATGCTCATTTTTCCCACATGCAAGCATTCTCGCACCCTACATATAGTGCAACCTACGAATAGTTCTCACCCTAGATATGGTGCAACCTGCGAGAATTAGTCATTCTCGCACCCTAATACATAGGGAGCCTGCGGAATTCCTTTTTTATAGGGTTTTTACAAAGGAGAATCCAACATTTTCTCTTAGGAAAAGTTCTTCTGCCTTCCTTCTTCAGGAACTCAGACCACTGACCCCTCTGAAGGTAACAGATAGGTTTACATCATTAACGGTCATAGGGATGATGAAAATAATGTGTAACAATAAGTCCCTAGTAAACAAATTGTTCCTACAGAAGAAGTTGTATAACATGAGGATGAAATATGGAGACTTAGTGATAGAGCATATGAACTCCTTCAATATTGTGGTAAGTGAGATATTATCTATTGATATTAATATTTATGATGAAGATAAGTGTATTAGTTTATTGTGCTCTTTACCAGAGTTGTAGGATAGTCTGGTCATGGCCATAGGTAGTATTAAAACTACTTTAAGTTTCAATGATGTGGTATCATCCTTGTTGTCAGAGGAGATGATGTGGAAGAACATGGAAGGATAGAGTACAGATGCATTTTTTACAAGAGGACATTCCTATGAAAGAAATAGATCTAAGTCCCCAAGTGGGATACCTAAATATAAAGGAAGATCAAAATCTCCTAGAAAGTTTGTAAAGGTATGTTGGACATGTAGAAATGAAGGGAACTACAAGAATTAATGTGGATCCAAACATGTTGAGAGCTGAAAGGGATATGAAGATGCCCCTTCTACTTAAGAAAAATCTTCCATGGAAGGAGGGGATGTGTACTTTGATTATTCAAGCACACATGTAGATTATGATGAATGGTTGGTTGAATCAAGTGCATCCTTTCATATGACTGCTCACAGGGACTGGTTTTGCGAATATGAAAGTTATGATAGACGTGATGTTCTCCTAGATGATGACTCGATAGCCAAAATAATAGGATGAGGAAAAGTCAAGTTGAAGCTCATGGATGGAAGGATTATAACACTCCTTTGTGTTCTTCACATCCCAGGATTGGCCATAAATTTGATTTCTATAAGAAAAATGGATGATGCAGGGGTAAAAAAGGTGTTTGAGAAGGAAACCTACAAGATGATTTGAGGAGAAATCGTGTTGTTGAAGGGACTTTGGATTGGAACTCTGTATAATCTAAAGGGAGGCACTATTAGTGATGGGTTCAATAGTTCCATTATTCCTGATATTGGAGCCGAGGAAGAAAAAAATCCTACAGTCTCTGGAGAAAATACTATGTCGTGGCATCAAAGATTGGGGCATATCTAAGAGAAGGGTCTTCTAATACTACACGATAAAGGTATGGTTGAAGGTAGGTCTAACTATTGCTTATATTTTGAGTTTTGTGAACATTGTGTATATGGGAAGTAGAATCAGGTAAGATTCTCCTCTGGTGCAAGGAGGGTAGAGGGAATTTTATAGTTGGTGCACAGTGATGTGTTTGGAATTGTGTCAGTTCCATCACTGGGAAAATTTGTGTGCTATGTATCATTTATAGATGACTTCTAAATGAATACTTGGATTTATTTCCTCAAGAAAAAATCTGAAGTCTTTGACATGCTTAAAGAGTTTAAGGCTCTTGTTGATAATCAAACAAAGAAAATAATTATGGTGTCGAGGACAGATAATGGTGGAGAGTTCTACGGAAAGGAATTGAAATAATTCTATAATAAGTGCGGTATATCAAGGGATAAGACTAATCCATATGCACCTCAACATATTGGATTTGCAAAAAGGACACTGATGGAAAAATCAAGGTGCATGCTCCGTGGTGTCAGGTTAGGACAAGGATTCTGGGCAGAGGAAGTGGTTATTTCATGTTACATGGTCAATCGATCACCCTCATCAACACTGGATGAAAAGAATCCACACAAGGTATGGAATGGTAAGAAACCCTCTCTCACACATCTTAGGGTATTTGGCTATTATGTGTGTGTTCACGTTCCAAAGGAAAAAAAAATTAATCTTGATAAAAAGGTTGAAAAGTGTATCTTTATTGGATATAAAGATGATCTGAAAGGTTAAAGATTTGGAAAAAAGAAACTGAGAACGTAGTGTATAGTCAAGATGTGGTATTTAGAGAAAACAAAGATGTTTTCAAATACGAAGTCCTACTAAGGAAGGAATAACGATAGAAAATAGAGTTCGAGTTGAAGGATAATGAATCAAACTCTACATAAGAACATGAATAAGAAGAAGAAAATCCTCATACTCCAATATTGAGGAGATTGGTTCAGGATAGAAGGAAACCATAAATGTATACTCCACCTAATTTTTCATTCAATTTTTTCCTTATTTATTACTGATGATGATCCTATAAATATTTTTAGAGAGGAAGTGGATTTAGAGGATGGGAAACTCTAGAAAAAGGACATGGTTGAAGAAATCAAAGCCTTCGACAAGAATGAGGCTTGGGATCTAGTGGAATTTTTAGCTGGAAGAAATCCCATTAGCAACAAATGGGTGTGTAAAAAGAAGTTGAATGAAGAAGGCAAAGTTTAGAAATACAAAGCTCTATTAGTAGAAAAAGGGTATTCCTAGGTAGAGAGAATTGACTTTGGTGAATTTTTTTCTCTTGTTGCCAAGTTAACTTCTATTAGATTTATTTTATCTGTTGTTGCTACATTTGATTTTGAAGTAGAAGAGATGGATGTGAATACAATGTCCCTACATGGGGATCTGGAAGAAGAAATATACATGAAGCAACAATAAGACTTTGATGTGAAGGGAACGAAGGAGTTGGTGTGCAAGATGAAAAAGTCCGTGTATGGGTTAAAGAAATCACCAAGGATGTGGTATAAAAAATTTGATACTTGTATGTTGGGACTTGGATTCACAAAGACCAAAGCAGGTTATTGTTTGTATTTCAAGTTAATTGGTGATAATCTTATTTATTTGGTCTTGTATGTGGATGATATGTCACTGATAGGAAACAACAAGGATATTATCCAGAATGTGAAAACCCAGTTGTCCTCTAAATTCGACATGAAGGATCTTGGTGCTGGGAATTTCATTTTGGGAATGAAAACTAAAATAGATTGGGAAAACATGAAACTTTGGTTAAGTTGAGGGAAATATTTTGAGACAATATTGTAGAGGTATAATATGCATGAATGTAAAACAATCAAGGTTCCTATTCCTGTAGGTGTAAATTTATCTGCATATCAATGTCCCAAGACACATGAAGAGGAAGAGGACATGTCCCATATTCCATATGCGAGTGCGGTTGGAAGTTTCATGTATGCAATGGTCTATACTAGGTGGGACATCACACATGTAGTGGGAATTTTGAGTAGGTATATGTCAAAACTAGTTATTCGCGTGGCACAAATAATTATGGATTGTGCTAGTAAGGAAGACCGGGATTGGATAGAGTGTTGGGAATACATGGATTTATTGATGCATATTGTACTGGAGATTTGGCTTGCATAAGATCTACAAGTGGGTATGTGTTTAACCTGTTTGGAGGAGCAATCACTTGGATGAGAAAGAGACAGTATGTAGTGGTACTCTCAACTACAGAAGATGAATACACGATAACCACTCATGTAAGAAAGGAAGTAGTATGGTTACATAGGTTGTGTTTAGTTATTGGGTTGGTACACAAAGCTGTAGGGATATATTGTGACAATCATAGTGCAATATTCCCGATGAAGAACCCAACTTACCATTCAATGACAAAGCATATTGATGTTCAATATCACTTTGTGAGAGACATGGTTGAAGACAAGGAGGTGTTTTTTATGAAGGTAGAAACTTTGGAGAATGTTTTAGATTCATTAACAAAATCTGTGAGCACTGAGAATTTGTCATGGTGTAGAGGATCTATGGGCATTTATGCCTTGGATTGTTGACTATGTAATCATGTAACCCATTATATGCAAAGAAAAAAACAAGGAGGAGAATGTTGGGTATGTGTTATATTATTTTGAAAATTGATCCCATGTACTATATAATGATATGGGAGAAAAGGGGGTGGTGGTGGGGGTGTTGGGGTCCCCCAAAAATGTTTTTTGGATGGTTTTTTGCGTCTATTTTTGGCGGTTTTTTGACACATTATTCTCGCCGGTGGTTTTCTAATTCAAGTTAAGGAATTAGTTTTGTTGACTAATCCAGGTCAATGGATTAGGAGTTTGGATGCTGAAGGGTCCTATATTTATTGTATTGTAAACAATCAAGGATGATGATCAATAAAAGATTAGAGGTGTGACTCTAAACATGTTGCTAGTTTTCCCGGTTTAGGTTTCCAGGGTAAAATATCTATGTAATGTGTGTGTGTGTGTGTGTGCCATTATATATTTTCTATTTTTATTAAGAATATTTCTGCAATAATTAATTGTACAAGGTAAAATATAGAGCTATACCCATATAGCCCGAGTTTCTAAATGACCAATCAACCTCATAAAATATTTTGTGTGTGTTCCGAATTTCCTCAAATACTTGTTTTGACCATAAGACTAGAGGGAGCCTCAGAATCCTCTCCAAGATTGGGATGATATCTATATGAATAGACCTTGCATCAAACTCTATATGCCACTTTTGTAGGAAGAGTGGTTATGCCCACCCCACTTCCAACTTTGGTATAGTATATTTTCAAACTCAGCCACATTTCGAAAGATTTGAACCATATAACCCATAACCAAAATTAAAGATCGAGGAACATATCCGACTATGGGTTCAAAGTTATTTTTCATCCATAACTATAGTGTTTCATGGTTCATTTTCTTGCCAGGGAAATGACCTACAAGAGCCACGTTCACCATTTCCAATCTCTCACTTAGTTTTGTCTTTTCTCCCAGAAAATGGTTGATTGGAGGTCACATCTTTTTAACACATCGACAACATTTAGGTTTCCTCCCATATTCCACGTTCTAAAACCATAAATCCTTTGAATATATTTTTTGTGAGCCACTCATATGTTGGTATTCAAACATATCACTAATCAATTTAGACACTTTATATTTGTCATACCTTTCATTTGAATATTAAAAAGGGATTTAAGGATCAATGCAAGTCTTATTTAGATTAAAGGAAATGATAAATATATCATTCGAATGACATAAATAACTTTACTTATTGGTCCCATAGTTTAAAGCCCATGGTTCCTCGATATTTCAGCCATCAAGTCTCTCTATAGAGATACCATTCCTGCATTTAAGTTTTTCAAGAGAATGCCACCAAAACCCATCACCTCCTTCTTTACTAGGTCATCATCCCTTATACGGTGAATTGAAAGAGCTTGTGTCATTTCTCCTATAATGACAATAATATCTTCTTCCTATGGTATTGACCCCATTTGGGAAGTCCTCCATGAATTTGATGTGTATTCATAAGTGTATACTACCGATTTGGACCATATTTGTTGGCCCTCTAGCAGATCCTCCATGTAGTCTAACACTACCTCCTCCATCATTGACATATCTACAACCTCCTTTCCTCATATCCCCCATGGAATCATTGTATATACAATCTACATGAAACTTATAGACACACTACATAAACCCTCATTTTCATCATCCTGCCTGATATGATCTCTCCTTAAATTTTAATTGTGATAAGATACTTTGAGATCTTATGATAAAAATCACACAAATTTATGATATTTAGAATTTCCTTCACAGATCACAGAAACTATCTACTAACGTGAAGTAGATTCAAGAAATATCAAAATGACCAGATCCATTGAAAGCTCTTGAGAAATACATGTCATAAATAAACTCTATCTTTCAAAGGTCCTTCAGTTTCAACAAAATTACATAAGTTATTCTCAAAATATGCCTAATAGAATTAATAAACTACTACATACTTATCGAATAATATATAATTTTTATTAGATTCTTTGTTTCATATTGTAATAATTCAACATAAAATAGTTTAATTATGAATTTTAACTATGAAATAATTCATAATATTTCATCATTTTATTTATGAAATCGTTGTTTAATTATGAAATAGTTCATAATCATGAAACAATTCATAACTATAAAATGTTTCATCATAGTTCATAATTATAATTTTTTTTAAATAATTGATTAATAACAACTTCACTATACATAGGATGACATTATTTTTTTATCGGAACTTTGACAAAAATAATATATCCATGAAATGTAAAATCTCCTATTTATAATGTGAAAAAACTATATATATAACTTTCTTTATTAAAAAATATTGGATAAATATTAAAACATTGTAAATCGATTGAAGAACTTAAACATATAATGGAAAAAAGGAACTCAATATCTGTTAAGGTTTGGCTCTATCATGCCTCTGTAATATGATATAAATCTCTCTAATGGTGCCAAAGGGGGTTCAAGCCCCCCTCTCCTAATTTTCCCACTTAGTAAGAAATCTAGTTCTGGTTCCTCTAAGACAGATCCCTAAAATCCAACTTCCACAAATGAAGGTATTCTAGGAGCATAACATACATTGCATGAAGAGTCCATGCTAGATGTACTACAAAATTCTACAGGAAATGTGCATTGGAAACCTAGACATTGCATCCCAAAAGCCACAAAGATGCCTCTGTATGAAATCCACTCAGAAAAACTGAGAGGATATGTTTAGCATATGAAAGACCACACACTAATTGGTAAGTTTCTAGGTCTTTGGAAAAACAAGAGAGATATGGTTTCCTTGATCAACTCTCATTGGAAACCACCTATCATATTGATCTAAAGTTAGGCTCCAAAGTATTCTTTACTGTTATCTTTGAAAACCCTCATGAACGAGATCAAATTTTTGAAGGAGGTCCATACTTCTTTCGCTTTGCTGGTATAAACCTTCGATTCCTGAAGGAAAATTTCAACCTAGACAAAGAAGACTTCTCCTTTTCTCTTGTCTAGGTTTGTCTTTACTCGCTCCCACATGAATACTGGGAGGAAGAAATATTGGATGGAATCAACACCCTAGGAAATTTTATGAAATCCTCAGATGCCACTAAAAAAGGATGATATACAACATATGCACACATCTACATCTATATGAATGTCTCAGTTCCTATTTCAGACTTGATCCACTTAAACTTTCAAGATGTCGAATGGCTCCAAACCCTTGACTATGAGTTCATTCCTTTACGATATCGACACTATGATGAACATGACATATTTACAGAGATTGTCCCCTTCTAATTATACCTAATCCATCCAAATCAAATCCTAATGTAGATGAGGAAGGTTTCACCAAAATACCTACTCGCCATAGTTGAAATAATAAACCTATCTCACATTGCCCTTTTGGGCCTCAAAAATATCTAAAATCCAAGCACAATTTTGATCACATCATCTCCCTCCCTCAAGACTCTAATATGGTTATCGAAGATATTTCATCCCTTAACATTACTAAAACTAAAAAATATGAGGACCTCCCCTCCTCTCTGATGAACCAAAGAAACCCAAATCAATCGTTTCCCCTCTTGAAATGTTTCCTCTATAAGATGACCCCATGATCCTCAACATTGAGGAAGGATTGGACTTAGAAGTGGATGAAATAGAGCTATACATGATTGACCTAAAAAGTATTGTAGATGCAGTGCATAAATAGGATATTAAATCGACCCCCCAGAGCATATTCAACTCATAAGTGAAGCACCCCCTAAGTACAGAAGGGAGAATCCAGAACCCTCATGGGATACTATATCAAATCCTAATCTTTCTATCCAACCCAACAAGATGAAGCCCAAGAAAAATCTTAAGGATGACAAGAGAAGAGGCAGAAAATCCAACCTTTAACTGCTGTAGGAAATTGATGACATTCTTGTTAACTCGGGTCATAATGTCCTGATCACATATACTTTCCAACCCTCCTAAAGTTTCCAATGAATGTAATCTCTTAGAATATCCATGGTATTAACAGTAAGAGTAAGCAAATGCTTTTACATAACAATCTTTATTTAGAATCAATGGACATTATGCTTCTCCATGAAACCAAGTGCTCAGGGGAAATGCTCCAAAACATCCTCTCCAAAATTTGGAGAGCAGGTTGTGTTGGGTCACTAATTTGTGACCATTATTAACATTCACATACATCCATTTCATCCCTTTTACTTCCTCTTACCACTCGTTTATCGCTCCATTTACCATAATTACTCGTAAAACACCATGTCATACTTATTTATTTTTTAGTGGTTAAGTAATGCTCATTTTCCTTCATTTTTGATAAATTAAAGAATATTATACTTGATTTTTACTCATGATGGTTTATTAAGCAATTTCTTGTAGCAACAATAACAATACTCACGATGAAAACCTTCAAGGTTGTCATACTAGAACACCTCCACATGGATTTTGTTTCTAATATCAAAGAAATGGATTTGGGTGGATCAAAATTACCCATCTCACATGTGTGGACTGCTAGCATGAGATAAGGGTACATATAAAAATTAGTAGCAGTTGTGAAACAAGCAACTTCTGCCTCGATTTCTGAGCCAATGAAGACGAATATGAAAATTTTGAGACACGAGTTTTGTTTGTAGAAAAGCAAATTGAGTTCCATGGGAACCATTTTCCAAAATGAGCCATAATTTGAGAGATACAGGTGGTTCTTTATCACAAATTTTCCCAAATTGATGTAAAACCTAGATTTTATGATTTTTTTCCAAAGATGTAAAATCCATTTTCTGAGTTTGGGGATTTGGTTTTATCCTTCATGTACTGATTTTTATGTATAAATAAGACTGAGAGGGGGAGGAATCATTCATTATTTAGTATTTAACATTCAATAATTTGATTAGATGAGAACCTCTTTTGTACTTCCTGAGTTTTGATTAATAAAGGATTGGCGTGCTCGTGGGATTGGATCTATGAAGTGTTGATTTGATTTGCAACACCTTGTTTAAGGAGGAAGGCCCCCTTTCTATAAACATGTATCGGTGCTACTGTATTTGTAAGTAGACTCATGTCATTAGTTTGTTTTCATTGTGTTAATAGGTATATTTAATGGTGTATTATCTTCAGTTATTACTTTTGTTGTTGATAATTGATTGTGATAATTCTTGTATGGTGTGGATTGATATTGCTCAAAGATTTATTTTAATTCAGTTCACTAATAATTGTTGTTGCATCATTATTATGCACATTGGATTGATCTTATTCAATTAAGGAATTCAACTGGACTTAGAATAATCACAAAAGACTCTCAGTTATTAGTTAATCTCTTTCTTCTGATTGATTTCTTTTTAGCAGCATGTGCTTCCTTTCAGGGTTGAACGAGTTGTTCCCTTTGTAAGGGGTGAAGCTTATTTCATTTTCAGATAGAGTATCATTTTTTTTATTTATCAAGCAGAAAAATGGTTTGTTTCCTGCCAACAAGTGATTTACTTTCAAAACATAGTGCACATTGAATTCATTGCAAGTGTGTCTTTCATTTCTGCAAGAGTGTGAGAGTGGCTCCAGTTACAACAATGTGATTTCATTTCAAGTGGTGTGAATTTAATTCAAGTAGTGTGATTTCAGTTTCAACAATATGGTCTCAATTCGAAGTAGTGTGAGTGTGTTTTAATTTAAAGCTAGTGTGAAGTGTGATTTCCAATTCAACAAGTGTTTTACTTTCAGCAAGTGTGATTCATTTGAATAACTGAGATCTAGTCTATAATGAGTATTTCTTGATTACTATTTCTTACCAATAAATAATCAATGTTATATAGAAATTGTGCTAGCATATACCTTGCATGATAACTTTGAAATAAAGGGATGTACCTTGGGTTGACAATTAATGTATTGGATGATTTAATTAGATAATTAAATACACCAACATTTTGGCACTATTGTCGAGGAAGTTATTAAGGGTGCAATATTACAACTGACATTGTGTTTTATGCATTATTAACTAGAAGCATACTAGAAATGCTCAGTGCATGTAGGTTGTATGAATATAAAGGTAGAAGAAGAATAAATCCTATCATTTCACCTAGAGGTGTTGTAAGAACCACCCATTCTACTAACCGGTTGAAAGGAACATTCGAAGGAGGAGCCTAAGACTGATAGTTTAGAGAGTGTAGTAGAGACATAGATTTCTTCTTCTGCTGGCTTAGAATCATCATTTGGAGGGAATATTGAGATAAAATATTTGACCAATTCAATTCAAGATCCAAAATACCTACCAGTAGTCTCTAAATAAATCTATAGCATATGAAGAACCTCTTCTATGTTGGGAAAATATGGCAGGTGAGGAATATGTAGAATCTAAAAAGGAAGGAATTGTTACCTTTGAATTCATCATCATAGATCTAGGAGAAGTGGCACCAATGCAAATAATTCCCCCATCCGCTCTACCAAATTTTCACGGTTTGGAAAGTGAAGACCCATATGCATTCTTATTTGAATTTGAATTGCTTTGTAGAGGATATGATTATTAAACTAATGTTCAAAATTTGAAGGTGTTTCCTCTTACTCTGAAAGGAGAATCTCTCCAATGGTTCACAAGCCTTGGTGGGAATTGAATTCAAAATTGGGAAGACATGAAGAATGTATTCTTAAATAAGTATCAATACTATTGCATGGACAATGAATATATATTTAGAATGACATAAGGGGAAGATGAAAGTTTGGAAGATTAAGTGGAAAAAATTCAATACAAACTTCAGAAATAAAAACAAAGACAGTTGGGGAAAGAGAATCTACAAATACTCTTGCTCAAAGAAATCCAAGATGAATATTAAGAACTCTTAAACTTGATGGTAACACGTGATGTCTCTTCGTTACCATACAATGATGTTTGTGAGTTATGTAGAAGGTATTCAAAAGGAAACTTCAAGATTGGTAAGAGTACTTCTAGAGAACTTTCTTCTCGATTTTTGAAATCTATTGTAGGAACATGAGTTACAAGAGATGAAATTGGTAATTTATTTGAAAATTTTAAAACTGATATTATTAGCTATTTAAATTTACAATTGGATATTTTACAGGTAAAGAGAAAGAAAGATGATTTTGAAAAAGTTTTACCATATTTTTCTCTCAATGCCGGAAGGAACATCCCACAAGGGATTGTCCTTTGGATAGTATCAAAATTTGTGGCATATGTGAATTGAATCATTCCATAGATAGCTTCCCTTCCTTACCTAGGATGACAATGACATACAAAGGAAATAAAAAAGCTGCAAGTTCACTTTATGTAATGACACTACAAAAAATGCAACCTTGGCTTACATGTATGGTTCAAAACTCTATCCCTCCATTTTCTTGTTCTCATAATCAATCATAGAACAATCCAATACCATGGCAGCCTTGGCCACCTCACTATAATTCCCACCAACATTTTGGGTATGGATCATCACATGATGGAATCACTACTTTCCCTCATCTTGTAGCACAAAAAGACCCCCCATACCTTCCACAAGATCTTCAACAAAAAAATCAGCCACACCTACTTTCCCATCAAAATCCTCCATGTCCAACACAAGTTCCTACTCAATCCATCCCACACCCTAAAAAAAATAAAGAATAACATCCCTCTTACAATGTTGAGCTGAAAAATTTTCCTACTTATTCTACCTATTCTATCCCTCCTGCAACATCGCAGGAAGACAGTGTGTTTCTATAGGAACCCTGTGTTATAACCCTAAATTTCTCTACACATGCATACCTGGCCTTTGGCCCTCTTACTTGCATTTTTTTCCAAAGCATTATTGAGTTTCTCTTTTAAAAAAAAAAAAATTTGAAGATGTATGTGCCTTGCACCAATACTGCCCGCATACATACACTTGTTGCACCACTACAGCTCATGTACATATGCATGTTGCACCATTACAACCCGCACATACTTAAAAAAGTTTAAAAAAAATAAAATTTGCAAGGAGTTCGTTGAGATTACGGGCTATTGGGTAGTTTCTCAACTAATCCACCGCCTATAGCCCGTCACCCAAGTGAATAACCATCCTTTTTTCATATAAAAGGAGGTGTTGGGGTCTCATTCCACATCTAGACATAACAATAGTGAAACTCTGCCCATTTCACATCCCCTCCCTGCCCAAGTAATTGCATCCCTTTTGTGAGAATTGTCTCAGCATTCCCCAATTAGCCCTTCTTCATCCATAAGAACCCATTCACTTCCCAAGAAGAGATCAAAAGGTTGAGAGGAGAAGCCATACAAAGGTGCAACTGAAGCTTGGTGAAGAGGATCCCAGACCAGGTTCATGGAGCAGTAGCCAACTTTGGTTGTAAAGGTATAATCATTGAGTTATTAATAAAAGAATTACTTTTCCTGTCCCAAATCATGTTGTATTGAATGCTTTTATTGGTTTATGTTTTGACATTCTAACATCTAACCCTAATTCGTATATAAAATAGCATGCTTGTAGATTTATGTTTGTCAATATTTGAATGCATGTCAACCTTGGGAGGAGGTGTGCAGTCAACAAAGCTTTCAAGCACGAGGGGATCATCACCATACATGGAGTAGAGGTATAGTTACCTGATCCCTCTCATATTTTTTTTTCTTGTATGAGTTTTGGTATGTTTGGGGTAGTGTAGAGAAGTAGTTTACTTTTAGATGATTAATTGATCTTCCTACATTATGAACCCTAGTGTAGCCATACGGGTTTTTTTCCTGCTATCCGAATTGACGACCATACTAGGGAAGCCTCTAGGGTTCTAGGGGATTTTGGGTGTCTAATTGGTTTTTATTCCTTTTGAGTTTCTATTGAGTCTTCTGAGTCTTTTAAGGGATTATGGTCACCTTCTGAAGCCATACCAGTTCTCCCTGCCCTATATAATTGTTTGTTTTTTTTATTTTTTTGAGGAAGTACATAGGAGTGTGCACCCTACTTTGGGTCAGCCTATGTACATACATGCCATGTTCAGTAAACAATCGATGTACATATGCAGGCTGTTGAAGCAACAATAGCGTACCTGGTTCAAGAAATTGTTTTTGAAAAAGAGGCAGCCAACCTCTTTCCTGATTGAGTTTTATACTTCTCATGGTTTCTTGATATAGTTTAGAGTCTCTATTTTTACAACCATAGCTTGGGTTAGAATCCAGTTTACTTATCTTTTTGAAGTGTCTTGTGTTTTCTTCTGAAAGGGTTTTAAGCAAGTCTTCGAATTATTGATCTACCTTCTTGGTTTCTTTAGTGATTCCCTTCGATCCAAAGTAGGTCAAAGATCTGTGTCAGTATTGTCTTGTTGTTCTTTTACCCCTTTCATTTGCTTTGAGAAAAGAGAAAAAATATTTATTTCAAGTTTTTCCTGTTTGAAGCATTAAAAAAAAAAGGATTTTTCATTTTCAGTTTGGTAAAGTAGTTGGAGTTAGTTATTTTACTTGAAAGGAAAAAGAGTTCATTTTTTAAGTTCTTTACTGATCTATTGAAACTTAAGTAGCTTGCAGTCAAGCAAAATTTCATTTTAGGTCTTCTTTTTAAAGATCTTGGAAAAATTTAGTTACAAAAAAGTTGGTTACAAAGAGTTAGTTGTAAATCTTTACTTTTGACTAGAAGTAATTTTGCTTTTCGAGTTTCATCTTTTCTCCTCTTTTCTTCTTTCATAACATCACTAGTTTCACCACCATATCCTTTGAGTTAAATCAATCCATTAAAATGAACGCTAAATCTAAAATTAATTAGACTTTTGTGTTTGTAGGGTCAACCAGGCTTAGGGCCTTGAATTAGGTTGGAGAGGAAACTCTTCAAGGATTTTAAACAAATATCAGAGTCAGAGCTAGGGAGTTTTAAAGTCCAATGACATGAAATTTATTCGAGACCCCCCTCTAACATAGGGGCTAAACACGAGGTCATGTGAGGAAAGGAAGCGAAGATAACCCCTCCAAATCTGGACTAAACGTAGTGGGGAACGCATATTGAGGATCTGTAGTGGGAATACTATCGCTCACATTTGCCTATGGATATTTGTGGACCTTGAATCCATTCGAGATCCTCTGTTGTCTTCCAAACAACTTTCTTTCGATACCCTTGATAGGTTTCAGACATTTTATCTTGCTCATTGCGGTCCAGCCGACTATCGATTGTACTTGCCTGGTGACTATTTGAGAGTTGACAACTTAGTTGCCTGTATTCTAGGGACTTACATAGGTGACTACAGGGGTATACCATGGTACCTAGGGCAAGCGTCAGGTCACACTTTCCAGAGTATACCCAAAGGGTGCTTCCGTGTTCGAGTTTCACTTGCACCGGTAAGTTTCTCTAGTGTTGGCTGGCGTAACTTTTCTTCCTACTAGATAGTGGTTTTCTTAGTTTATCTTATAGGAAATTTTCTAGTGTGTGGTTGGTTTTAAACACTAGTTAAATCCTTACTATGTCATTTATATTTTCACAAAGTGGAGGTTCAATAGCTTCACCGGTCGCAAATTCTTTAGGGCCTATCGTCGGTTGCATTAGAGCCACCATTGCCATTGTTATGACGAAGAATTGACCAACAAGGGTCATTTGAAGCAACCGAGCCACATGAAATTGTGCCTGAGCCTGCTCCGAGAGGAGATTAGTCAACTCCATAGGAACCTATTGTTTTTCACCTTGGAGAAGAATCTCTTAGACCATCCAACCCTCTGATCACTGAATTTTCGGCACCAATCTTGGTACAAGTTGTCCCTCTGAGGGTGACACCTTATGAGCGTCAGACAATATTACAAGCAACTATGGAAGAAAATGCTGCTACTTCATCCGAGATTCATCATACTCATGTTTCAGCTACTACTACAGTGGGTATGATGCCTCCTAACCCACCTTCACTAGTTTGGACCACAGTGTTCTCGACTCCCTCTACCTCGAGCAGTGGTCTGATACCATCATCAACGATGACCACTTCTCCATTTATGCAGAGTGCGACGGGCCCTCCATTTTCATATGGGATGCCCGACCTCGATTCAAATTTAGTCCTTACCTACTCCACCTTACATACCATGGGTCTGGGGGTAGGGAGCTAAAAATATTCCATGCAAGGGTCTACTGGGGGCACTTCAGTCCCCTTCAATTCTATTCCTTATGGTGGGGGTCATATACCTCCTCTGTCCCCCTTGCCAGGTGGTGCTTTTCAGCAACCCATCGGGTCGAATGCTAACTACATTTTGTTTGGAGTAGGAAATTTAGGACTTTCATCTTACATTACGTCGATGGGATCCATGTCGTTCTCTTTTTTCGGTGCATTTGTTAATAACACTTTTTATTCAACTATCATCTCAGCTGGGGGCAACCCTAGTTTTGGACAACAGAATCTTGTGCAGGGTACTATTCCTACACAGGGGGAAGTGCAAGATTTTTCTCCTCACAAGGACTTTGGAATCCTTACCAAGGATCAGTTCCCTTGCAAGGGATGTCAGTCGTGGGAAACCCCTTCCATGGTTAATGGAACCCCATGTAAGTTTCAACACCTATACCTGTCGGATCGAATGGGGGCATCACCTTCAAAAATATTTGGAACACAACGCAGGGAGAAATCCCCGCCCAACCCACGTCATCCAATTATGGGAATCAACCGATGATATGCCAACAAATGCAGTCTATGTACGCTGGTTAAGGCCACAGTTTCTAACAAAACCTTGGGAAACAACCCAACTTTTCCTAGCAACCTGGTGCCAGTCAAACTCCAGGCCCCCTTTTTCCTGTACATAATACCCAACCCAAACTAGTGTTTTCGGCAATGCTACATCCGCCAGACTTGTCAAGGTTTCTGAACGAACCAATTTGTCATGATCCACGTTGGGCCCTCATGTTGACTAAGTTGCCCTCGAATATTCCAAAATTTGAAGGCAAGCCTGGTGAAGACCCGGGTGATCATGTGACAAATTTCCACTTGTGGTCCTCGTCAAACTCACTACGAGACGACTCCGTACAGTTGCACCTTTTTCAACACACTCTTATTAGGGGTGTCGTGAAACATTATATTGAGCTCGACCATTCAAGGTATTCTTACTTTAGAAACTTGGCGATGGTCTTCCTAAACCATTTCCAACTACCTGTGAGATACGATGCCGGCACTAAGTTGCTGGAAAAATTTGAGCAGACTAAGGCCGATCATATCTCAAATCACATCCGAGAATGGCAGCATTGAAAGAGCTTGATTAAGGTACAGGTCCCACCAGATTTCTTGTTGGAGTAGTTCCTGAAGACTTTGGTGCATGTTTTATCCAAGGATGTTGCAACTTCAAGATTGTTTTCAGAGGAGGAGGCAATAATGAGAGCTCAACAACTTGAACTGATTTACTCTTAGTCTAGATTACTCTATGATATCTTTCCAGATGCACCATGGTCCATCCTCAATAAGACCAGATAAAATTATGGACCACATGCCGATGGTATAGTTGGTTCAACACAAGGAAAGTCCACTAATCTATTGTCAAATCAATTGCAAGAATTGTTGATACAACAGACAACGGCCAGTCATACCTCCAATTAAGTTGTTTCCCCTACCCAAACATCAGACGTACATAGTGTGCATTTGACGAACCCGAAGGCCAACGAATAGCCTGAAGGAAAGAAAAAAAATGGAACAAGAAGGGTGAAGGGGATAAGAAGGCTAATAAAAAAGTTGGCAGGGGAAACATAGTGAAGAGAAAGTCGAAGTATCCATGTAACCTTTACACATAAGACCACCCAACTCACCTGTGCCCTCGAATTGTAGAGGCCCAGAAGATATTGGCACATCAACAACCTGTTGTGCTGATGAACCCATTTCCACATGGGTAAAACATGGGTCAAGCCTCAACATCTTCAAGAATGGAAGGGGGGAGTCAGGGACCCCCCACATCTACTGGTAATACCTTGGCTGTGAATGTTTACATGTTGAAAGGTGAAGCTCATATAGTGACCAGGACACGAGATTACAGAATTCTAGAATCTGTCGAAAAGGGTAAAGAAGCCATAAACCCACCAGGTCCTCTCCAGATTGAGAAGACGATGGGTGAAACAATGACACATGTCCCCAAAGGTACACTTAATAAAGCTTCTCATAATCTGAACATGAGGGCTTCCAAGAACTAATCTATTGTGGATTATTTGGCACAAACCCCTTGCGCGATGTCCACTTTGGAGGTCCTCCAGAGCTTCCCTTCATAGAGAAAGGATCTGTTATCCACCTTGGGATTTGCAGAGAGTTGTAACTTGGGAGCGATTGTTCTCGATCCAACCGACTTGAAACCTCGTCTCCCTTACCACGTTGGGTTTCAGATAGTAGTGGCTTACACCCAAAAACCTTTTACTTGGAATATCTTTCGTACAGTGGTTGGCAAGGGAACCTCGACTTGTGTGATGTCATTGGCGTGTTGGAAGGCCATTGGACAAGCCATTTTTTCTCCATCGCCTACATTACTTACGGAATTTGATGATCATTCGTTCAAACCACATGGAATCATTTCTTTTTCCCCCATACAGTTAGGAGGAAAGACATTCTACGTCGAAGTTGAAGTGGTCGATGCGCCTCTCGAATATAACCTTTTGTTAGGAAGGATTTGGACCTATGCAATGCATGCAATGGTTGTCATAGTTTTTCTAGTCTTGTTGTTTCCACACAAGCGTCAAATCGTGACCATTGACCAGTTGTCTTTCTCCCGTCCTGAACCTTCATCAGAGCCATCCATGATCCAATGATTGATAACCCTCAGCCCGACACCGTCAATGTAGGGGTTGGTTTTTTTCCATCATTGGTGGGTACTTTCGATAACCCACATCCTTCTAGCAATGTCAATCTTATATCGGTTTCCCTCGACCAACCTAGGGATGAAATTTATCAAATGTCATCGTTTTGAACGAATTACTTTCACGATCTATGGACTCTCCCTTCCCCATCGGCCTTGATGTAAGGGACAGGGAATTCTGGCATGGCCATGCCCTTGTCCACGACAGAAGTTGCATACAACATTGTCCAACAAGCTTAGAACGACCCTGATTTGACTTCCGCACATGGTTTAGATCTAGTTCTCAAGCCTATTTGGGCTCAAGGTTCCCTTTCCACTAAAAAATATTTAGACCTAGTCTTTCCCTCAGATGAGGCGATTCTCAAAGCATTGACTGGTCCAGACAGACCCTTGGATGATCCCCATCATAGATCATACTTCCTTCCAGAGTTCAGAAGAATAGAAGTAGGTGAGTTTGTTTTGACTATGAATGGAGATAGGTCTTGTCTTGTTAATCCTCTGGTTATGCACATAGTTTACACTGAGGGTAATATGGTGAGTATCGCTCAAAATGTCCCTATAGATATATCCAGAACCCCGGGCGTAGTGGATAATGTTTTCGTCAGAGTGGACTGCTCCCCCGAAGAGATTTGAATTTATACGGAGTTATTTAAGGAATTCCGTGAAGTTTTTTCCTGTTATTACAAGGAAATTCCAGGCATTGATCCAAGAATCGTCGAACATGAGATAACGACTTATCTTGACACCCAGCCAGTCCGACAGAAGCTTCATCCGATGAATCCTCAGAAAGCGGCAGTGATTAAGGTTGAAGTAGAGAAATTTCTTAAAGCCGATTTTATATACCCTATACAGATGACGAAATGGGTGTCAAATCCCTTTCTGGTTAACAAAAAACAGGGTACGACTCACATGTGCATGGACATCCATGACTTGAACAAGGTCTGTCAAAAAGATAATTTCCCCACCCCATTCATCGATCAGATTGTCGATGAATGCGCAGGTTGTGAGGTCTTTTAATTCATGGATGGTTTTTGGGGATATAACCAGATTTAGATCAAACCTGAAGACCAACATAAAACAAATTTTATCTGTCCTTGGGGCACATTCGCTTATCATAAGATGCCTTTTGGCCTAAAGAATGTTGGAGCCACTTTTTAGCAGGCCATGTCTTTTTCTTTCCACTACCTTAGACATATAGTCGAGGCTTATATTGATGATCTAGCATCATGCTCTCATAAGAGATCTGATCATTCCACACACCTTCGACTAATATTCGAACAATGTCGTTACTATCGGATTTGCTTGAATCCTAACAAATGCAGTTTCTGCATGACATCAGGTCATCTCTTAGGTTTCATAGTTTCAACAACAGGAATCATGATTGATCCTCTTAATGTTGAGGTGATAGTTTAGGTTCCTCCCCCATGCATAATACCCCATCTTCAAAGCTTACAAGGGAAAGAAAAATTTCTTTGGCATTTTGTCACAAACTATGATGAGATCACTAAAGGGTTCATGCATCTATTTAAAAAGGGAGTCCCTTTCTATTGGGACAAAGCCACTCAACACTCTTTTGAAGAATTGAAACGTGCCCTTACATCTTCCCCTCCACTTTGACCTAATAATTATAAAAGATATTTCTTGTTGTACTTGGTCATTGAAGAGTCGACCATTGACATGGTCTTGGTTCAAGAGGATGATCTACTCTAAGAGAATGTTATTTATTACCTGAGCCGAGGCCTGGTTGGGTTGGAACTCAACTATTCCCATGATGAGAAAATTACATTGGCAACAATGCATGCTGTCTAGCAGTTCCGTCATTAAATTCTGCTTCGCAAGACCACTGCCATTGCTATTGTGAATCCCTTTCAATATGTGTTGACACGACGGGTAATTGACGAAAAGATCAGTAGTTTGATTATAATCCTCCAGGAATTGGACTTGGATTTTGTTTCCACGAAATATAAAAAGTCGTTGGTCTTTGCGAAACTTATTTTAGAATTTCCAGTTGAATCAAGTGATGTTATGCCCGAAGAATCACTTATCAAAGGAGATATTTTTTTGATCGCATATTTAGACTCCTGGTATGGAGATATACTAGTCTATCTCTAGACTTTTAAGTGCCCTGCTTCTGATTCTCGTGATGAGCATCGAGGAATTCTACATCAGGCACAAAACTATCTCATACTCGATGACACTTTGTATCGTCCAGGAGTAGATTGCATTCTTCGCCAGTGCCTTATACATGAGGAAGAAAGCTCATTCTTAACGAATGCCACAATGGAGCATGTGATGGTCATTTGTATGGGTTGGAAACAACCCAAAACATTCTACGTGCTGGTTACTTTTGGCCTACGTTAATTAAAGATTGCGTTGAGTCAGTCAAGAAGTGCCACCTGTGTCAGATTTTCTCTTGGAAGATGCAGGTACATCCTTCTCCCATGTTTCCCATCATCGTGGTTGGCCCCTTCACTAAGTGGGGGATTTATTTTACTACATTTCACCCGACTTCATCCAAGGGGCATCGTTATATCATCTTAGCAGTAGAATACTTCACAAAGTGGGGCGAGGCTATGCCAACATTTAACAATGATGGAGAAACAAAATCTCTCTTCATTTTTAACCAAATAGTAGCAAGGTTCGACATCCTGAAGGAGATTGTCACTGATCATGGAAATCACTTCCAAAATAAAATGATGTCTGAGTTGATATCAAAGCTTGGGTTGAGGCAAGAACATTCATCACCCTACTACCCACAAGCAAATGGTTAGGTGGAAGTTGTGAATAAGTCCCTCGAGACTATTCTTCAATGAACGATCAATTATGCCAACTCAAATTGGCATTTGATGTTGTACTCGAAATAATGGGCCTACCAAATGTCTGTAAAGACTACCACAAATTTCTCACCTTTTCAACTCATATACAGGCTGGAAGTAGTCTTTCCTATTGAGTTCCAGATCTCGTCTTTAAAGTTGGCAGTGGAGTTACTTCTAGACACTTCACCGTTTGAGGAACGCCTATTATATATCAAGCAACTCGATGAGAAACTTTGTGATGCAGCCTCAACCAATGAGGCTCATAATCAATGAGTCAAGTGTTAATGTGATTGGTTCGTTCATCCTCATATTTTATCCGAAGGAGATAATGTCCTAGTCTATGATCAATACAAGGATCCCCTGGGGGCAGGCAAGTTCAAACCCATGTGGTTCATACCTTTCATCATGAAAGAGGTCTTAAAGAAGGGTGCTTATCGTCTGGTTGACTTTGAGGGAAATGCCTTGGCAGAGCCTAGAAATGGGCTCTACGTCAAGAAGTATTACTCTTAGGTTGGTTGCCTGGGTGAATTCTTGTACATATGTATAGTTCTTATACAATTTGTTGTCTTTTTGTTAAATGGACGTGTCATTATTTATGTCATATTTTTTATTGTGGAAGATGTCAAGTGAATCAGAGGTTTTCTTTGGGTTCGCGTATGGTGCTAGCTGACACACTCAGAGGCTTGCTTCAGCATCTTGGGTGATTTTCACACCTTAAGGCCAGTTGCTATCTTCTAAAGGTATCTATCTAGGTGACACCACAAACAATGTCATCGAGTACAACACAGTGATAGAGTTGCTTTATGACACTTTTTGCACGTCATCTCTCACCTCCGGGTCTACTTAGATGCTCATATGGTCATGTCCCAGTTAAATGGAGTTTAATAGGTTTATGATCCTACTTTACACCGACGTTTCCTTAGGGTACGTCTCTTAGAACGTTACTTTGATTACATTACGTATAGCCATGTTCCTAGGAGATTAAATCAAATGATAGATACTCTAGCTAATCAAGTATTATATTGGCATGTTGCACACACATAAAATGAAGCACACACATACACATGTACATACATTTGTAACAAAAAAATATGATCCAAAAGACGATAAAGATGTAAATATAAATATAAATA
>ML778836.1:668327-680821 GCA_009831015.1 Picea engelmannii
ATAGTCACAATTATATTAGTCGTAATATTAAACCAAATGCATGTATCATAACATTCGAATTCATAAACATCTTCAAAATGTCCTAGCATATCTTCATGCACTTCATCATATTATCTTCAAATGTTTCCACAAGTGCAACACAACAAATTTCGATTGCATCTTCAGCAATACAATCCTTATCACTATGTGTCAAAACCTTTTTACTTTCATTGGCATACCAACTTTCTCATCCAATAGAAAACATAATACTCAGTGAGGAAAGAATTGGGGACTCTCCCCTTCTTCCAACTCTTTCTACACCGTCGGGGCTAGAGTTCAGCCTAGTCGAGTTATCTCTAAGGCCTTATTGTCTTTTCTTAATCATGGCCTCAACCAACCCTTATCAGTTAAACATACTCATTTATTCATTTAATCATACTCGGGGGGTTTACTTGCCTCTTACCAACTATACCGGTTTCCACAACTGCTCTTTTTCTTAGCAGTCTTGGGTTAGGCTCATCCTAACTCTTAGGATACTTCAACATGCTTTAATAGAAAAATATTTTTCCCACAATGATTCATGAACATGTGCATCTTGCACATTACCATTCGGTTATCAGAATTGGTCAATATTCATTTATTATTCTTCTTATTCATTACATGATATTTTTCAAAATGTAATCCAAGATTCTGGTGTATATATATATATGCTTGTGGCTTACTGCTTAATTCTCAGCAGACATTAAGGTTGTGACTTTGTTTTCCTGATAGAGTCTTTACACAGTTCCTCCACAAGGAACTCCTTCAGCATGCAACTTCCTTATTGCATATCCATCACTATTTGTGATGGCCTCAAGCTCGAATTAGCTTCATCTTGTTAATAAGAATTCTTTAAGGGACATAGACATACCTTTCTGGTATGCATTCCAGATTATGCCTCCGCACATGTTCCAGGTTTTTGCTAACTTACATCCACAATGTATTTAGCTATACTCATAATCGTAAGCCTATGTGTATTTGCCATAGCTATATTTTACATCCAACATGCATCTTTACTGTTAAGATCAGTCAATTCAGATTCACTCACAATCCTTCTCATGTGATGCTAAAAGGCGTAATCATTTGTCTCTTACTATGACAAGAGAGCATCTTTTATCATTTACCCTTTCATCTAATTATATCGGTACTTCCTGAGGAAATGGAATACATTCCCCTCAGGCTATTATTTGGAACAGAACTTTCATGACTCCCCAGAATGGAGTCATCTATGCCTCCATAGTATTCATTTAATCTGGACAAAAGAAATACTTGCTTCACGTTTCACTCATCAGGGAAATCATATTGAGCCTCTAGTATACTTATACTCTTACATCATACATGTGCATTACTTTCACGTTTAATATCATTCATACCTTACCGGTATTAATATCAAGCTTCCTTTTATGAAGCTTCACAATGCATTAAACTCATGCACTCAAGTACAATTGAACACAGCTAAGTATTCATCATACTAGTTCATGCCTTCTCCTCACACGACCTCCGACGGTGACCACGATCCAAACTAAAAGTCACTTTTCATTTCATGATTTTGGGATTCCTTTTGCAAGGGAATCTGGTTCCTCGATCCCTGAAATCTGAAAACCCAAAAGACCAAGGCTAAGGTTTTCTCAGCTCTTTTATTCACATGACCCTTCGCTTGGAACCTGGGGTCAACTCCTAGACATGCATCGGGATCCCGTGTTTTGGTGAATCCGTGGACAACACTCCACCGTTTCCCAAAATTTTAATCCATGAGGATCTGATAACCTAGATCCCTCGGTCCAGATATATTTTCCAATCAACGGTCCTGATCAAATCGATGATTTACCTTGTGCAACTTTGGGAAAGTCTTCACTTCTATTTTCCCAATAGCCAAAACCTCGAATCTCTAGATCAATGACTCTCGTTGATTCCAATCTAACATATACTATTCCTCCTGAGCTTGTGAGTGATGAGAGGTTATCAGCCTTATCTTCTCCACTGATCTACTAAATCTAACAGTTCACATAATTTTGGTATTCCTCCCTCTGAGAATTCCACCGTCTGTTCATATTTTCAATGACTTCCAGCCACGAACTTGGAATCAACCTCTATGTTCAACCTTCGGAGTTTTTAAACTTTAACACAAGCTTGTTTCTATATGCACTCCTTGTACTCTATATGCACATTCGGCATACGAAATTTCCCCACTATCTCTTCTAAGATTTTAATTTACTTACAAGACTAATCTCATAGTCATAACTCATACGGATGTTACCCTCTATTTATGGGAACAACCAACAAGGGTCACTCTTGGGAATTAGCAACAATCCCAAAGGACTCCTCTTAATCTTGTTTAAACAGATTATCCTTGTTGTTGATTCTAACCATTATAGGTTAGGTAATCTGACCCTACATATTTTCATCAATCCTCTCAATCATGAGAAGTTATATGCTCAAGGTTTAGTTTTTTTTTAATAATGTAGTAATTATAACTTTCTAAGGATCCTACTAGTCCTTACCAGATTTCCTAAATCATGAAGGAGTTATTCATGAGGATATTAATTCTTACCTAACCAGCCATCTCAATTGTAAGAGACTCTACCTACTTTAGTAGGTAGCCATCATCACACTATAACAGAACAACTCAGTTCATTTCCCTTTTCTAGCTCGTGCATCTTCATAGCACAATTTATTCCACCTCTGTTATTCACACTCAGGTCTTATCAGTAATATTGATCAGTGCATCCCTACTCCTCAAGGATCAAATGCAGATAACCACATCTCCTTATGTGACTCACACATGAGCCCAAGCAGGCCAAGTGTTGTAACCATGCTCTGATACCAATTTGTCACACACCCACTACGACAACTAATGTTTTTTTGTCTTTTCTTCGAGGGACATAATCCCTGAATTTCTATGGGACCTAGCATAGACGATCCCTTCCCTTATCCTCCTCCATGTGACCACCTCCATGAACATGCTTTCGAGATTTTTGTTTCAAGGAACCCTTGTTCCTTCAATCCCCAAAACCCAAAAGCCCAGTATCATCTAGATCGACGGTCCAGATCATCGACTTGATCAATGGCCCAGATTAATTCCTGACATTCTATCTTTCAGGTTTCTGGCGGGGTCTTCAATCCTATTTCTCCAATGTCTAGAACCCTGGTGGCTTTAGATCTTCACCACACATCCTCTACAAATGGACGGTCCAAATCCTTTCAGGACTCCTCCTTTCTACCACATGACCATGTCCTATGACCTAGAGTTCATCCATAGAGCGCGTCGGGGTTTCATATACCAAGATTTCGTGACTTGCAAAAATGAGGGGTCTTTCCCTCTGGTTTCCCGGGTTCTGAAACGCCGAAGCTTATTCATACTAAATTGATTCGGGGTTTTGCATACCGGGATTTCGTGACTTGAGAAAATGAGGGGTCTTTCCCTTTGGTTTCCCGGGTGCCGAAACGCCGAAGCTTATTCACGCTAAACTGATTCTAGGTTTTGTATACCGAGATTTCGTGACTTGCGAAAATGAGGGGTCTTGCCCTTTGGTTTCCCAGGTGCTGAAAAATCAACCGGTAGCCACGTGTCCCTTCGATGGATGGCTGTGACCTTTAGCCACGATCAACAGTTGTGATCTTTTTGAGATGATCAATGGTCGCGATCAATTCCTGGCTTTCTCCTTTTCGAGAATTTGGGAGAGTATTCACTCCCATTTCCCCAGTACCAAATCCATGATGGATGTGGATCTTTGACAAGTCCTCTCTCCCCTGCATGCACCAAGTTAAACCTCGTGTGAATTTTTTTGGATCAGATGGATATTGGTCCCCTATGCTCAATCTGACGGTTTATATCTATTCTCCTGCGCACTCTTCTCTAGTTATCTAAACGTAGGCTCCAATGGTCTAGATTTTCCCCTGCGAATCAGCGATTCACCTTTCAGGAATTTGGGGAAATCCTCACCTCTATTTCCTTGAATTGAACCAACAGTTCAGATCTGATTTTGATCACGATCTCTATCACTCCTGATCTTTCATACGCTCTAGAACCTCCAAAGGGTTTCTCGACCTCTTCACTCCATGCAGGGTCCTTGCACACAACGGTGCGATCCTTTCTGAGCTTGTCTAGGACTTAAGGAGTTATGGGTTCAGTTTGCCTCGCAGAGAGCTTATGCTGATCTGCACTACCTCTCCTGAGCTTAACAAACTTTGTCCTCCAAGGGATTCTAAACAATTAGGAGGGTTGGCATGCATACATGCAACTGTATTCAGGGTCGACGAACACACAATTTGTGACTCGGGCTTATGGCACCACAGGACACAAGTATTTACGAGTATAAAATCATCTCTTAACCATATAATTTCTTACTAGCCTAGTTATACAATCAAGAAGGAATATGGGGGATACATCATATCCATTAAGAAATATGCACAATTCCTAAAACATACACAGTATAACCAATTCATACACAGTCACAGCTAAATTACACAAGGTAGGAAATCACTTATCTATTATACGTTTCCACTAACCAACTGACTGTGGGTGTTCATCCTTCCACCTAACCATAGGCATAGAGGCATTAATTATTAGCACTCTAGCCACCCCCGTGCCAAGCCATGATATCACTAGGGAATTCTCACACTTCTCAAGGGTTCTTCCTCTATTTCCGCTTCTGTTTGGGTCTTGTTCTCTATAACCCAGAGCTTTCTCCTTTAGTTATGGCCTCGTCAAGGTTTCTCAGATGCTCCTGGGAATCAAGCTCACAACCTTCAGTTCGTGACTCACTAGAGAGCTCTGCACATCTCTGTTGTGAGCTTATGCTCTTTCATTTTTCTAGTGTCTCCTCTCCTGTGTGTATCCCTCTTACCTTGGAAGGTTTTCTGACCTATCATGTTCCTTCTGTCAGAAGGAAGCTCAGGTCTACAGGTCCCTGTGGTACTTTGGGTTGACAACCCATGTTTTCCATTCATGGGGGTGGTTGATAATTCAACCACCGGTCCTTTCTTCATTAACTGATTCCTCTCCTTGGGATCCGAAGGAGGTTGTCATCCTCATCAAGGGAAATTTGGGGTTATTTGTCATAATGAACCCTCTCTTATAGTTTTCACATTCTTCCTCTAGTGATATCATGGCCAGTACTTTCAAGGCTTCACCCCCACAGTCAGTTATTGGCAACTCACACAATAATACATTTACATTGTACTTATGCATTAGCATGGTAATTCCTATTTTATGATTAATTACAAATTGGGGGAAACATGGTGTTACACAAACCCCCTGATTTATAGGCACCAACTTGAAGGAAGCTCCAACATCCTAATTTACTGGCACTGACTGGAAGGAGGCACCAAATCCCTGGATTTACCAGCTCCAACTATAAGGAAGCACTCATTCTCTAAAGCACATACACCAACCTGCTAAATGAAAACAACAATATTCTCAATTGAGCACAAACTCAATAATATATCACCAATCCAAGATATTCATACACATAGTAATTCTGAATTCACCTGCATGATTCATTCCATAGATAATACTTCAAACCCTAACAAGCCTCATAACATCATTCCTAGAATATAATCACTGATGAAAACTAATGGTAACATCAATTCATGGAAACATCCACTTACGATAACATCCATTGACGAAAACATCACAACAATATCACAACTTCATAACATAGCATATGAAAACATTGCAACCTCACAACAACATCACAACACCATCACTTTTTCATAGTAGAGCATATGCCAACATAAAAACCTCATGGAAACATCATGAAAACATCAAAACTTCATAACATAGCATACAACAACATCACAACCTTATAGCATACCTTGAGAATAACAAAGACCTTAAGAGAATCCCTTAGACTTCTCTTGCACACCAGAAAGACACCCCAACATCTTGAGTGCACCTCAGACTTGATATTTTCATTGGTTACACAAAAAATGTTAAATTCTGTCATGTGTTTATAGTAATTTTGTCCCCAAAAATTAGTTGAGCCGTCCTCAATTTTCTGGGTGGGTTGTCAAATGGAAAAACTCATATATCCTCGTTCCTAGGGACTTAGAGGGACTTCCATATACCATTGTAAAAGTCTCAGAATAAAATTTCCAACCATGTAACTTGTGGTTCCATTTGAGTTAGTTATGTAGGTTAAAACTTCCCTCAAATATAGGGTATCCAAATTTATCACAAATAATACTTTCAACAATCTCCATCTTGCAATATTTATCTTGGACATCTGTAGGCTTCTTCAATTAACTTTATGGGATTCTTCACTTGGTTTTAGGTATTCTTCAAGGCTCCTTCAAGGCTCCATTTGTGTAAAACTCAAAGTGGACATGTGGAAACAACCACATGTTATCTCATCTCATGAGGGAATATCTTAAAAGCTACACCATAAGGGGACCACTTTGGAGTTATATACACTTATGTCAAGGATTCTTCAAGTGGACACGTCATTACTTCTTCAAATGATTCTTCAATTTTCTTTGACATTGACTTGTCCTCATGGCTTGACTACTGCATGTTGGATTCTCAAGGGTTCATCAACATGTCTTCGAGGCTTCTTCTCTTGGCTTCATGGATTCAAGACTTATTTAATTGGCTTCATGGCTTCAACGTCTCTTCACTTGACTTCATGGCTTAAATAATCAAACAATCTCAAGTATTCTTTACATGGCTTCATGGATTCAAGGCTTCTTTACCTGGCTTCATGGCTTCAAGGATTCTTCACTTGGCTTCATGGCTTCAATACTCAAACAATCCCCCTATTTCAATGCCACCTCATCATAATCGTTGTTACATCTTTATAATCACTACCACGTCATCATCATCATCATCACTGCCACTTTGACATCAATGAGAACATTTTCTCAATAATATCCCCCTTTGTTATTGATGGAAACACCTTCTTCCTTTTGCAGTGATGCATGCTCACTCTATCCATCACTTTGTTTCTCTCCCCCTTTGAAATCAATGGAAAAGAGATTATTTTTTCTTATCATGTGACTTTTTTGGAGAAATTTCTATTTTCGACACACTAGTTCAGTGGAAGTTAACTGACTAGTTCTATTTTAAACTTTCTATTTATACCATCATTATTATGCATGCATGCATTCCTAAGGAAAGCTAACTGTTTGATTTATTTTCTTAATTATGGAATTTTCTTTCCTATATATGAGTGTATTACACTCATTCATTGTATCACAATGATCATCATTGATTATCTCATTGGATTAGTGTGAATATATTTTCTCATTCTTCCATATTGAATCTCTCGTTCTTTCCTAATAAGCTTTGTTTGTACTTTCTTTAGCTAGACCCCTTATGCACGTTTTGATGAAACATTTACATGGTATCAGAGCTAAGCTTCTTGGAGCAATCCATACAAGCCATAGAATAAGGAAAAATATATTTTTGGTGAGAAAAATCTGTGTAAAAGATAGGGTCACACCCTCTCCCTATCGAAAGGAGCGACCGTCACACCCAGAGTTACAATTTTTTTCAATTCTGAAATGGTCGCACCCAGTACACTAGCAGAGTGTGACCAGGGTTTCTCCCAATACACTAGATAAGTGTGAACAGTAGGAAGCAAAGTGAAACCAGGGTCACTCCCAATACACTAGAAAAGTGTGAACGTAAGGGTGTGTTCAGTCTATCTCTTAATGAAAGGCATGACCACCTCTTAAAGTGCCCTTTTTGCAATGATTTCTCATTTTTTCACTTGCAGATTGAGATTAATTTTAGGTGGTTCTCAGACACAATGGGAAATATGGATACGACACCAATTATTTAGTTAAACTTGGTCGTAATCCTCACACCACACAATTATTTTGATTGGAATACCAAGGTTGAATTCCAACTCAAAAGGAAAGGACTGTACAATTTGACGATGGGGACAGAAAAAAAACCTAAATCATCAATTGAGAAGACCATATGGGCGAACTGAAAGGATGAGGCCACACAACTTCTTCTTGAATTGATTTCATCTTATTTATGGTTTCATGTTTCCACATGAAAGACTCTAAACGCGATTTGGACCACCATGGAAACTTTGTGTGGAAAGTAGGATGAGATGAGAGGTCATATGCTTGAGGTAGAGTTGAATAAGTTGGATCCTAAATTTTTTTATAATATACATTATTTCTTTACCAAGCTTAAATATTTTATATTGAGCTTGGCATCTCATGGTATTGATAAGTCTACAAAAGTATACTAACTTATTCTAACAATCTTATCTAATCCAGGAACAAAATATGTTATGTATGTCTCCACTTTCCATTCTGGCAGATATCTCTTAGGAACAAAGTGGAAGATGCTTACCATGGAGTAGTTCATTGATTCTCTCACACATAAGTAGGAAAAGATAATTCAGATGGGCCTAATTAAGGAACCCAAAGCACATGCACTCACCATGCAAGATGGGAAAGGGTCATCCAATCATTAATACAAACAGAAAGGAAAGGAGAAACATAAATAAAAGGAGGTATATTCCAAACTCTTCAAGGATTCTTCAGGTTCCAAAGTCTCTTCAGGTTCCAAAGAGAAGAATAAGAAGAAGGGAAAGTAGTGCACTTACTACAATAAACCAAATCACGAAGAATCCACATTCATGAAGAAACAAATCGATCTTATGGCTCAGGTACTTCAACAAAACAACATTGGAAACTTCATTCTAGAAGGAGCCAAGAAGAAGAAGGAATAAGATCTCGCATCTAAGAAAGGTAATCATCATGATATTTTTGCAATTAATTCCTCATCTGATTCATGGATTATATATTCTGGCACATCATGTCATATAGAAGAAAAAGAGGAATTTTTTACTTCTTTGAGTTCATTCTCAAGGCCCCCTATTCTCATATGGGATGATACTCCAGTAGACTTAACAAGAGAGGGAAGAGTGGAACTCCCTTATGGAAGATTTTATAATGTTTTACATGTTCCAAATATTTCTATAAATATGCTCTCAATTTATCAGATCACTTAGACAAGTAAAACGGTTGAATTTACATCAGATTTAGTTTTTGTACTTGACATGCATGACAATTCCATTATTGCAATTGGTGAGGTAGATCAAAAATCAAGGTTGTATAAATTCACTAAGCTTGTTGACCATAACTCCTCCTTACTATTTATGCATGCTAATGATAGTAGTAGAGTATGGAATGAGAGATTTGGTCATTTAAACTTCAGGTATATGCAATTACTTTCCAAGCAAGGAATGGTCAAAGGCTTGCCAAATATCTACTTTTCTGAAGGGGTTTGTGAAGGATGAATTCTTGGCAAGCATCCTGAAGAGAAGTTTGAAAAGGGGAAGGCAATGAGAGCCTCCTCTTCCTTGGATATTGTTCACAGTGATCTCATGGGTCCATTTCCACATCCTTCCATCAACAAAACAAGGTATGTCTTCATATTCATTGATGATTACTCATGCTATACTTTGGTTTATTTTCTCAAGAAAAAGTTTGAATTTTTTGAGCATCTCAAACACTTCAAAGCTCTAGTAGGAACACAGACTGGGAAGAAAATCAAGATCATCTGTACAGAAAATGGGGGGGAGTATATCAACAAAGATGTTCAGAATCTTTTTCATGAGGTTGGTATCCATTTTCAACATACATTTCCATACACTCCACAACATAATGGATTTGTTGAAAGGAAGAACATATCTCTCAAGGAGATGACCAATTGCATGTTGCATGCAAGGTCTCTTCCTTCCAAGATTTGGGTTGAGGCACTTAAATGTGATGCTTATATACAAAACAGATCTCCTCATAGATTTTTTGAGGACATGACACATTTTGAGGCTTGGACATGTGACAAAAAATATGTCACACACTTCAGTATCTATGTATCTTTTTCATGGACCCATATTCCTTATAGAAAGAGGAAAGAATTATATCCACAGAGAACACCTTGCATCATTGTGGGATATACATATGATGTGAAGGGGTATAGGTTGATTTATCCCTCTACAGACTGTCTCATCATTGAGCGTAGTGTTTAGTTTGAGGAGAGTCATTTGCATGCACCTCCAATGCAACATGCAAAGACTCTTGTGCTTCCATCAGTACCAGACATCGGAGATGATGATTCCATACACTCAGATTCTACATATTCAGACACAGATACAGAGGATTATGTGTTGAAATTACTAAGACAACTGAGAGGGGGGGTGAATCAGTTTTTATTGTACTTAAACAATCTTAACAATATTAATACATTCTTAATCTTTCTTCAAGTGATAATAAACATTATACAACATATGGAAAATAAAAATAATGAGCATCAGTCACACATAAGATATACACAGAGACATATTTTCACGAGGAAACCCATAAAGGGAGAAAACCTCTTCTTCTTCGAAATGATAGGCTTCTACCTCATCTATAATTGAGCACCAACTCAATGTGAGGCTTCTACCTCTGTTTTACAAGATTCAACTTGTTCGAGAGCACAGACTCTCTTGTTTCTCTAGAACCCACTAGAAGGAAGCACCAACTCCCCTAATGTTCCAGCACCAACTTCCAGTTACACAAGTTCCAAACTGTATAACAGACCACCCTGCCACCCTGGTTTCTCTAGCTGCAACCAAAAGGAAGCTGCAACTCCCTATGTTCAAGCACCCACTTGAACCTTTGAGGACAATAGTCCTCCCTAGCACCTCCCAACCACCCTGGAATTGAATATGAAATACTAAAACCAATTATAGTGATATAGTGTTCAATAACAACTTACCAGTCTCATCACTGTTCTGCAAGATTTTGCTACTTAGTCTTCCTCACTGTCTTCCAACATGCATCCACTGCCCATTCTGTTCTTTTGCCTTTTGTGCTCTGTGTTCAATTCCCATTCAATGCACCTTTTGTTTCTTATTCATTTCAGTTGTTGCACCACCTCTTTACTTCCTCACACATGCATTACTTCACCTCAGCAACAACTACATCATCACTTCTTTGTGCCATGTTCTTATAGCTTCTGTCCACCTTGTGCATGCAATATGCACAATGCTTCTGCATCTCTTCACAATGAGTGCTCTGTCTTATCATCATTATGACTTCTCAGCTTCTCTGGAAGTTTTCCCACGTGTTCAGCATCACTGGATGTCATGTTGAGATTCCTTAGCCTCTCTGGCAGTCGAGACTCTTCGTCTTCTCTGGCATAGTTGAGATTATACTTTATGCTTCAGTTATAAACTTCAACGCTCATCCACTTGTCACTCCCTCTAAGAATCATCTTCATTCACTGAAAGAATCTTGGAGACACTTCAGCTCCTCTAGCGATCACACAGAGGTCTCTTTGAATCCTTTGGCAGAGACCATCAATGGTTTCCAAAAGTTAGACTGTGAGGATGAACATTATCCTTTTGATCGTGCCCAAAATCCCCTGCACCATTGGATTGACTTCATGTGATCTTGCGTTTATTTCGCCAATTCGCATTTCTGTATTTCGGGATCCCTGTGGTAAATATTTTGTCACTCTCCATGTCTCGATCCCTGAAACTCCAAAATGGAGCTTGTCTGAAATAGCTCCTTCTTTCATCTTTCATTGATGTGACCAATGGCTTCGACCACAGGTTGAGCCAAAACATGTTTCTCTTTTCGGCATTTCAGGATTTCAGCATTCCTATGGTAGAGTTTCTTGACACTCCATGTCCCGATATTCAATAAGTACTCTCCCTGACTAGGTGAACAGATTAGACACAAGAAATTATAACCCCCAACTTGTGACGAAGATATCCAAAAGGGGTTGGTGCTAATGGTTTAGTAAAGATATCGACAATCTGTTCTGTAGAAGGAATATAATTCAGCTGAACAGTTTTGTTTGTAACTTGTTCTCTGAGAAAATGGTACTTTATTGGAATATTCTTAGTCTTGGAATGAAGAACAGGATTTTTAGAGACACTAATAGCACTGGTGTTATCACAGTGAATTGGAATGGGTTCAGTGTAAGTCACCTTCAAATCTGCAAGAGTTTGAATCATCCACAAAATTTGTGAGCATCAAGTAGCAGTAGCAATGTATTCTTCCTCTGTAGTTGACAATGAAATGGATCCTTGTTTTTTGCTAAGCCATGATACTAATGAGTCACCCAGGAAGAATTCTCCTCCACTGGTGCTTTTTCTCTCATCAACACAGTTTGCCCAATCTGCATCTGAATAAGTAGTTAACTGGAAATTTTGATTTCTGGGATACCATAGACCATAAGTCATTGTTCCCTTCAAGTATTTGAATATCCTTTTTATAGCTACCAAATGAATTTGTTTAGGAGAATACTGATAACAACCTACCATTCCAGCAGCTTGCATTATATCAAGACGAGATGATGTGATGTACAAAAGACTACCTATCATAGAGCGATATGTCCTTTGATCAACATCCGATGAAACATCATTTTTACTGAGCTTGCAACCAACCACCATAGGTGTGCTAACTGGAGAGGAATCTTCCATCTGAAATTTCTTCAACATCTCTTTCAAATATTTTTC
>ML778836.1:681449-723627 GCA_009831015.1 Picea engelmannii
ATAGATAAAAAGGCAACATGAGATTGTTCTGAGTCTTTAATCAATTTCCTTCTTGTCTGAACTCCTTTATTTATATCTCCAATTATCTGATTTTCAGGATGATTCTTTCTAATAATTCTGAGAGGTGATTTTGCTTCTTTTTGTTGATTTGTGTCAGTCTGAGTATTCGTATCTTCATCTGATTCAAATTATTCATTTTCCGATCCTTGGACTTATTCATCTTCATCTTCAACTATATCTTATGTTCTTGGTTCATCACTGCTTACATTTCTGACTGGGATTTCTTCATCAATTTTTATGTCTATACAATCAACTAGTTTATGCAATCTCTTATTGTAGCATTTGTACCCTTTACTATTTGTAGCATAACCCAAAAAGATACCTTCATCAACCTGGTCATCATACTTGCCAATATTTTCATCATTGTTCTTGATATAACATTTACTCCCAAAAACTTTAAAATGCTTGATTGAAGTAGGTCTTCCAAAGCATAGTTCATAAGGGGTCTTATCACTGTGTGACCTGAGATGAGATTTGTTAAGGATATGAACAAATGTATGAATTGCTTCCACCCAATAAGTCTAAGGTATGTTCCTTTCATTCATCATTGATCTTTCCATTTGTTGTATTGATCTATTTTGCCTCTCAACAACTCCATTTTGTTGTGGAGTCCTTGGAATTGTGTACTCTCTTTTGATCCCATGTTTATCACAAAACTCTTTGAAGTTCCATGAACTAAACTCTCCTCCTCTATTATACCTTACTGCCTTTAATCTTTTTCCTATTTGATTCTCAGTTAGAGCCTTAAACACTTTGAATTTTTCAAATGCTTCAGATTTTTCCTTTAAAAAGGAAACCCATGTTAGTCTAGAATAATCATCAATAATCAACATAAAATAGTTTTCTTTTCCTTTACCTTCTTTTCTTGATGGTCCACATAAATCCATATGTACTAAATGGAGAGGTTTTTCTGTTGAGGGAAAGTTTTTAGATTTGAACTGAGTGTGAGTAAGCTTTCCTATCTGACAGGGTTTACACACAGAGTCGTATGGCTTTGATATCTTCAGAAGATCCTTTACTCCCCCATTGTTTCTGAGCTTGATTATATGATCAAAATTTAGGTGTCCAAGTCTCCTATGCCACAACCAAGTTTCATCATACTTGCTTAAGTGACATTCTTCTTTTTCTTCTTTTAACACATAGACATTATTTTCTGTTCTTATCCCTTTTGCAATCAATTGTCCTGAACTCAAAGCCTTTATTTTACAGTATTTAGAAGTAAAAACAACTTCACATCCTTTGTCATAAACTTGACTGACACTTAGTAGATTATGTTTCAGACCATCTACAAACAACACATCTTGAGCTTTTCATTTTCCATTACTCAGGCTTACCATTCCTTTACCTTTTATTTTTCCTGGTGCATCATTTCCAAAATTTACATTCCCTGATTTGTTTTCACTTAAAGTTAGAAATTTACTTTTGTCTCCAGTCATATGTTTGGAACATCCACTATCAATATACCGGGGATTCTTTTGTTTTTGGGTGGATAATACTAGTCCACACTTGTCATCTTCTTTCTTCTTCCAAACCTTGACATTTTCAGTAGTGGGGATCAAGTCTGGATTGTAATTCCTTAAGCGACAGTCTGCAACTTTATGTCCATAATTATGACAGTTGTAACATTCTGGTTCACTAAATAATAGATCATAACGATTGTTATGCTCATAACTATTGTTGTGTTTCACCTCTATCCTTCTCCTAGTCATCACATGATTTATAGTTTGTGATTGTTTGTTGCTTGGCCGTCTCAATCTTTGTTGTGGAAGATAGTTATTTGTTGAATATCTTGATTGTTCATATCTAAATCTTAAAGAACAGTTTATATCTTTGTGACCAAAATTAGAGCAAAAAAAACAATAACCATAGAAAAAACCTTTGTACCTTGAAAAAATCTATCTTCTTTGAGGAGGTCGATTTCTTTCATGCCGATAATCTTTCTGATCTACAAATTCGGTTTTGGTACTTTTTCTTTCAGTCCTTCTTGGTGGCTGATTTTATTTCTGTTTCTGCAGAGTGACTGTTGTCAATGATTGAGGATTTGACAAACTTGATGGGTTTTGTATTACTTGGATGATCACTACTTGATCCTTCTTCATATCCCAATCCATCTTTCAACTTTGGATTTCTTTGCTAATTTAGAATGGAGGTTAATCATTCTGAGGCTTTAATACTTGGCAGATTTTGGTGATACAATCCCTTAAAGTTCTCCATTTCTTTTCTAGTTTTTACTATCTCTTCTTCTAAGGCTTCACAACTGGATTTCTTCTCTGAAAACTGTTGTTTTAGTATGCCTTCTATTTTATTTGCCTCTTCTAATTTCACTTTTAGCAGGGCAAAGTCTTCATCGGGTTGTTTACTGTCTTTCTCAAACTGTATCAACAATTGTTTTTGCTTTCTGTTCTTAATTCTGATTCTGTCAATTTCTTCCAGTGCACTGATCAATTATCCTTCCATATCAACCATAGCTTCTTCATCATTATCATCACTACCTATGCTTTTATTATAATAATCCTCTTTGGCCATAAGCATGAAGTCGTTTGCCTTATCTTCACAGGAAGAGTCACTATCGATGTCTTCTGAGGAATTGTCATTATTTGCAACCAAACTTTTCTTCTTATTATATTTCTTGTATTTGTACTTCTTTTCATCATCAGATTTCTGGTCCTTTTTCTGATGGGGACACTTAGATGAAAAATGACCTATCTTACCACAGTTAAAGCATTTGAAGGGAAACTTCTCGTGATATTTTCCTGATCCTTTCTTTAACCTTCTCACAAATTTTGCCACAATATCATCTAATTTTGAATCAGTATTCTTGTCTTCTTTAAAAGATGCTTCTCCAGTACTGGATTTATCTTTGTTAATTCTCATTTCATATGCAGTTAGAGTTCCTAGGAGTTGATAAATGGACAGAGTTTTAAGATCACTTAGTTCTTCTATTGCAGAGACTTTTGAATTAAATTTATCAAGCAGAGATCTTAAAATCTTCTGAACTAAAAATGGTTCTTCAATCTTCTCACCAAGACCCTTCTCAGGCAAAGATCTTAAAATATTTTGAACTAAGAGAGAGTCATCAAACTCCTCACCAAGATCCTTCATGGAATTTACAAGTTCTCCAACTCCTAAAAAATACTTGCTAATTGTTTCATCTTCATTCATCTTTAGTTTTTCAAATTTCAATCTGTATGTTTGAAGTTTGGCATCTTTTACTTTCTCATTTCCTTCATAATTGTTGATAAGTTTATACCACATTGCTTTGGCAGTTTCAAGATGCATCACCTTTACAAACTCAGCTTGAGCAAGTCCATTCAAGATAGCATTCATTCCCTTAGCATTAAAACTAAACTCTAACTTATCGTCCTTGGAGGCTATCACAACAGGCTTTGTATATCCAGTCTCTACTACATCCCAAACATCAACACCCAAGGCCATTAAGTATGTTCTCATTCTAATCTTCCAAAAGGCAAAATTTGTTCCATCAAACAGAGGAGGCTTAGTGGTTGAAGTCCCTTCATGACTTGTCATGTTTAAGCTTACAGATCTACCTTTTAATTAAAAGGAACCCGCTCTGATACCAATTGTTGAAATTACTAAGACAACTGAGAGGGGGGGTGAATCAATTGTTATTGTACTTAAAACAATCTTAACAATATTAATACATTCTTAATCTTTCTTCAAGTGATCATCAACATAATACAATATATGGACAATAAAAATAATGAGCACCAGTCACACATAAGATATACACAGAGACAAATTTTCACGAGGAAACCCATAAAGGGAGAAAACCTCTTCTTCTTCGAAATGATAGGCAATCTTTTAAGTTATGTACATCATCTATAGCTAAGCACCAACTCAATGTGAGGTTGCTACCTCTGTTTTACAAGCTTCAACTTGTTTGAGAGCACCGACTCTCTTGTTTCTCTAGCACCCACTAGAAGGAAGCACCAACTCCCCTAATGTTCCAGCACCATCTGGATGGAAGCACCAACTTCCAGTTACACAAGTTCCAACCTGTATAACAAACCACCCTGCCACCCTCGTTTCTTTGGCTGCAACTAGAAGGAAGTTGCAACTCCTTGTGTTCAAGCACCCACTTGAACCTCTAAGGACAACAGTCCTCCCTAGCACCTCCCAACCACCCTGGAATTGAATATGAAATACTGAAACCAATTATAGTGATATAGTGTTCAATAACAGCTTACCAGTCTCATCACTATTCTGCAAGATTTTTCTACTCAGTCTTCCTCACTGTCTTCCAGCATGCATCCACTGCCCATTCTGTTCTTCTACCTTTTGTGCTCTATGTACCATTCCCATTTAATGCACCTTTTGTTTCCTATTCATTTCAGTTGTTGCACCACCTCTTTACTTCCTCACACATGCATTACTTCACCTCAGCAACAACAACATCATCACTTCTCTATGCCATGTTCTTATAGCTTCTATCCACCTTGTGCATGCAATATGCGTAATGCTTCTACATCTCTTCATAGTGAGTGCTCTATCTGATCATCATTATGACTTCTCAGCTTCTCTGTTAGTTTTCCCACACGTTCAGCATCACTGCATGTCATGCTAAGATTCCTCAACCTCTCTGGCAGTCAAGACTCTTCGTCTTCTCTAGCATAGTCGAGCTTATACTTTCTTCTTCAGTTACAAACTTCAATGCTCATCCACTTCTCAGTCAGTTTAAGAATCATTTTCATTCACTGGAAGAAGCTTGGAGACCCTTTAGCTCCTCTGGCGATCAAAAAGAGGTCTCTTCGAATCCTTTGGCAGAGACCATCAATGGTTTCCAGCAGTTAGACTGCGAGGAGCAACATTAGCCCTCCGATCATGCCCAAAATCCCCTACACCATTGGATTGACTTCATGTGATCTTGCATTTATTTCGATAATTCACATTTCGGTATTTCGTAATCCTCGTGGTAAATATTTCGTTACTCTCCACGTCCCGATCCCTAAAAATCTGAAATGAAGCTTGTCTGAACTAGCTCCTTCCTTCATCTTCCACCGATGTGACCAATGGCTGCGAACATAGGTTGAGCCAAAACGTGTTTCACTTTTCGGCATTTTGGGATTTCGGCATTCCTATGGTAGAGTTTCTTGATGCTCCATATCTCGATATCCGAATCTCCAAAATGGAGTCGAATCAACGGTCCACGGTCTAGATGATTCGATGATCTAGATATCTTCGCGATTTCACATATTGCGATTTCAGGGTTCTTGTTGAAAAGTGTTTCGACACTCCAACTTCTGGTATCCAAAACCCCAAAATGGGGTTGGATCAACGGTCCACATCAAACCTTGATCTGACGGCTCAGATCATTTCGTGATTTTTCATTTCGCGATTTCAGCATTCATGTGGTTCAGTGTTCTTGTCACTTCAAAGTCCCGATATCCAAAACTCCGAAATGAAGTTTACATCGGGGTTTCGCATTTCGCGAACTTGAGAGATTAGGGAACCCCATTCCTTTGACTTCCTAGTCAGAAAAATGATGATCTTTCGCCACATGTCCTATGGACCCAACGATCCAGATATTATCAAACTTTACGGGCCTTCATCATGCCTGATCAATGGTTCAAATCAATCCCCGATCTGATGGCTGAGGATATTTTGTGATTTCTCATATCGCGAGTTCGGGACTCCTATTGTAATGATCCTTGACATTTCTATCTCCCGATATCTGAAATCCCAATAGCCAAAAATCCAAAATGGAGTTTGACCAACACTTTGATCTTGTCATTCGATCATTGTTGCACTGCTGGTCTTCCTGAACTTATCTTTTGTTCTTGTTTTTCCATCGAAGCCATAAATGATAGGAATACTCTAATCTTGCCATCAATGACAAGAATACTCTGTCTATTAAACATCCCAACCATCATCCTCTAACTTTTGTCTGAAAACATGCCAACATTATGTACATGGATTTGAGCATGTAGTAGAACCATATCAAGAGCCAGTGCCAGAACTTCAACATATGCCCAAGTGGGCACAATCCACACTTCAGGAAGTAGGTGTCCTTGCGGGAAATACTTTGGATTCGGGGAGGACTCAATCTCAACATGAGGAACCATATCATGTACTTTTGACTTCTGAAACAATGATTCCCTTGCATTGCTATATAGTTCAATATTTAGATACACATACCTACAGTGAGGATGTGGGAAATCCTTTATGGAAAGTAGCCATGCAAGAGGAGTATGACTCACTCCTAGAGAATCAAACTTGGGATCTGGTTCCACTTCCACCAGGGAGGAAACTTATTAGATGAAAATGGGTCTATAGCACCATGAGGGAAACAGATGGTCAGGTGAGCAGGTACAAGGCAATACTAACAAAAGGATTTCAACAGATTCATGGGATAAATTATGATGAAACGTTTTCTCCTGTAGAAAACATGGAATCCATTTACTTGGTTCTAGACCTTACAACAACCAAAGGATGGGAAGTTCACCAGATGGATGTGAAGAATGATTTTCTTCACGACGATCTTTCAAAGGATATCTACAAGGAGAAACCACAGGGGTTCGTTCATAACTCATCTTTAGTATCCAGACTGAAGAAGTCACTCTATGGCCTCAAGCATGAACCTATATTATGGTATGAAAATATGGATTCTTATCTGCTTTCACATGATTTTGTTAGATGTAAATATGATTGCAATGTTTACATGTTGAGGACTACTGAATCTTTGATGATTTTAGTACTCTATGTTGATGATCTTTTGATCATTGGTTTCTCTGCTTCTGCCATTGTTGTGGTCAAATATATTTTGCATGATAGGTTCTCTATGATGGATATGGGTCCACTTCATTGATTTCTTGGTCTTGAGATTAGTCAGGATGCTTCAGGAATCAAACTTTCTCAGGATAAGTATGCCAAGGATATTTTGGATAGATTCCACATGAAATACTGTAAGTCTGCACTACCCTTTTTATCTAGGATCATACTTGAGGATGGAGGGGATACACCATTAGTGGGAAACACTTTGTATTGACAGTTGGTGGGGAGTATTTTGTATCTCATCCACACCCTTATAGATATCTCATATGTAGTAGGAGAAGTTTCCAGATATATGCAGGAGCCCTATGATCTGCACTGAAAGGCTTTCAAGTGCATCCTTAGATATGTTTAGGGAACCATGAGTTATGGGATTCACTATGCAAAAGGTTGTGCATTATATCTCATAGGCTTCACAAATTCAGATTGGGTTGGAGATGACACAGATCGCAAGTCCATATTTGGGTACACTCTTAGTTTGGGGTCAGGCCCTATTTGTTGGTCAAGTAAGAAGTAATCAACCATTGCTTTATATTCCATAGAAGTCGAGTATAGAGGAGTAGTCAACTATGTCATTCAAGCACTTTGGCTTCAACACTTCCTTACCTATCTTGGTATCTAGTTTCATTGTCCAAATGTCATATGGTGTGATAATCAGAGTACACTGAGATTTTGAAGAGATCCAGTACAACGACACATTGAGGTCCACATGCATTTCATCAGAGATATAGTACATGACATGACCATTGATCTATTGTTTTGTCCTTCCTCTGAAAAAACTGTCGATATCTTCACCAAGACCTTCACTTGACATAAGTTTCAGACCTTGCGGGATCATCTTGAAGTGAAGAACACAATTTCCTAACAACTGCCTTTTCTTCTTTTGATGCATTGTCTTTTGAGGGGGGGGTTGTTCCCATGTGATTTTACCTCTTTCCTCATTTTTATTTAGTTTTCATTAGTTGCATTGTACATGAGTACCTAATACGTCCTATTTGTTGGGACTCATTTTTACTCCATAGTGATGTTCAAGGGGGGTGTTGGAGAAATTTCTCTTTTCGACACACTAGTTCAATGGGAGTTAACTGACTAGTTCTATTTTAGACTTTCTATTTAGACCATCACTATTATGCATGCATGCATTCCTAAGTAAAGCTAATTAATTGATTTATTTTCTTAATTATGGAATGTTTTTTCCTATATATGAGTGTATTCGTATCACAATGATCATAATTGATTAGCTCATTGGAGTAGTGTGAATATATTTTCTCATTCTTCCATATTGAATCTCTCGTCCTTTCTTGATAAGATTTGTTTGTACTTTCTTTAGCTAGATCTCCTGTGTAGGTTTCAATGAAACATTGACAGACTCTCCCTGTCACCAACAATTTGTTTCTCTCCCATTTGACATCCAGAATAAAGCGTTTCTCCCCCTTTGGAATTTCATGATTCTCTTTCTTATTCTATTGCTCCCCCTATATTCATTCTTTCATCCATTGCCATTTAAATCATTTTTTTTCTCCCTCTTTCATCAATGGTTCCTTCTTTTGACTATAATGCTATCTTTGTGAGCATATTTCCTTTTAAAAAATACTCCTCCTTTGAATGTGTTGACTCCCCCTTAGACTGTGACATTTCTTGAAGCTTTCTAAAGTAGCTCACCTTGTGCTTCTGTATGATTTACCAAGCCACTATCTTCTACTCTGTACAATCCTCTGTTGTCTTTTCTTTGGTATTCATTTCTTTCTAGTTAGACTCGCCCTCAACAATGTCCATGATACTGGGAGTCTCTATGCCAAATTGTTTAGAATAATGTATAATGTTTCTTTTCTATAGGATCATCATTTATAATCTTGACATCTTCCTATTTACTTGTAGATTTATCATTGTTACTAATATTTGCAACTCCTGTGGGTATGTCCTCTGAGAATTCTCCATTGACATGTTCTTCTTGTTTTTGTTTTCTTCTCCAAACCTTCTTATATTTGATATGAGCATTTTATTTCATGGAAGACTCCATCATGCTTCTACAATCCCAAGATATGTGTCCATAGTTGTGTAATTTGTAACATTAAAGATTATTGTAGATACCTCTATTCCTTACTTGAGTATTTATTGCATAAGCTCTATAGTCTATAGCCTTATGTCCAAAATTTTTGCAAGAAAAACAATAACCAGGAAAGAAACTTTGATACCTAGGAGAAAAGGGTATTCTTTGAAATGGAGGTATTTGAGATGATTTATTGTAATTTCTTGATTGATCATGGTATTTTAATCTACTATTGGAATCCTTTGAACCATTTTTATTATTTATATATATATATTTTCAATCTTTTATAGTAGTTTGAAACTCTTTTCTTCTTCAATGTGTTTATGCTTGTGGTCATACCCAATACCTATCTTGTCACTGGGAGGTATTTTCTAACTGAGGATTTCTTATAAGGTTGAAAAACTTTTCTCAAACTTCAAATTTGTGGAAGTTGTCATTTTCACTTCTTCTCTTAGAGAAAACATTTCAAGTTATTTTGGTTGATAGATCTCTTCCTTCTCTTTTAGTTGACTGTTTAGAACTTATTCAATTTTCCTGTCCTCTTCTATTTGAATCATAAAATTCTGCAGGTTTTTACTTAGTTGGGTATATTTCTCTTCTAATTGATTCTTCAATGTTTCTTCAATCATATTAGCCACTTCTACTTGTGCCTTTAAAATAATGACAATCTTTTCAGCCTTACTTAACTTCTCTTCTAGTAATGTATTCTTTTCTTGAAACCTTCCGCTGACCTCCCGGTCACTAGATCTTCACATTCCTTGAGATGGAGCAGCTCTTCGATTCTCTGCTAGAATCCTCACGGAATATCCACCGGCCCAAATGTGAAACTCAGTCTGCGCGAACAAGCACCAGACGTGAGCTTCCCCACGTGACCACGGGCTGTGACTAAACGCCTATACAAAAGGTGATTCACAACTCGTGAACTTGGGACTTCTGTATATGAGCCAAACCCTGAAATCTCAATCTCTGATTTCTCGATCGACGATTTCTCTTGGCACTAGCTCCTCTCGCTAGGCCCCCTTTAACTATGACGATGGGCTAAACCAAGCGCCAACTCAAAAGACACGTCGATATTTCGCGTATCAGTTGTTACATTAGAATTTTTTTCTTCTATCATGCATTCCTCAAATCATCTAGAGCACTAATCAGTTCCCCTTTAAGGTCTACTTCAGCTTCTACTTCATCATTCTCTTCTTCTTCCGAGGCATGGATTTTTCTTTCATCTTTATCTTTATCAAAGATTCTTTGTTTTGCATAGGTACATCTAATTCACAAAGATTTAATTGATCACTACTATAATACTTACTTGATTCAAATTCCTTCACCTTTTCTTCATTTAATTTATTAGCTACATGTTTATTTTGGATGTCATCTATTTTCTTTGATGTATCTTCCCTTTGATCTTCTGTACATTCCTACATTGCTTCCTTTGTGTAGTTTTCTTATAGTTTGTCCCAAATTCCTTTAGCTGATGAATGGTTTCCAACTGGAAGGAAGCACCCACTCCTTAAAGAAAAAGAACCAACCAACTAAATGAAGACACAAATCTTCTCAATTGAGCACCAAATCAACAAGATATCACCAATCCAAGATATTCATACAAGAGTACTTCTGACTTCACCTGCATGCTTCATTTCGTAGACAATCCTTCAAACCCTAACAAGCCTCATAACATCATTCATAGAATGTAATAACCAACAGAAAAATCCACTGATGGTAAAATCCATTCAGGACAACATCCACTAACAACAACATCCACTCACGACAACATCACAACTTCATATCAACGCATACGACAACACCACAACCTCACGACAACATCACAACTTCATAACAGAGCATACGACAACATCAAAACCTCAATACAACATCACAACAACATCACAAATTCATAGAAGAGAATACAAAAACATCAAAGCCTCATGGAAACATCATGAAAACATCAAAACTTCATATCAGAGCATACCACAACATCACGACCTCATGGAAACATCACAACCTTATAACATACCTTGAAAATAAGAAATACCTTAAGAGAATCCCTTGGAGTTCTCTTGCACACTAGAAAGACACCCCAACACCTTGAGTGCACCTCAGACTTGATCTCTTTGCTAGTTACACAAAAAATGTGCAATTCTATCTTGTATTTATAGTAATTATGTCCCCCAAAATTAGTTTAGACGACCTCAAATTTTTGGGTGGGTTGTCGGATGAAAAAAATCATATCTTCTCATTCCATTGGAGTTAGAGGGAATTCCATATACCATTGTAAAGGTATCATAATAATATTTCCAATAATGTAACTTGTTCTTCCATTTGAGTTAGTTATGTAGGGTAAAAATTCCCTCAAAGATAGGGTATCCAAATTGACCACAAATAACACTTTTAACAATCTCCATCTTGCAATCTTTCTATTGGACATTTGTAGGCTTATTCACTTGAATTTAGGGGATTATTCACTTGGTTTTAGGGCTTCTTCAAGGATCCTTCAAGGCTCCATTTATGTACAACTCAAAGTGGGAATGCGGAAACAACCACATGTTATATCATCTTGTGAGGGCCATGCTAAAAATATACGCCATAAAGGGACCTCTTTGGGGTTATATACACTTATGTTGATGATCCTTCAAGGAAATTCAAGGCTTCTTCAAGTGGACACATCATTACTTCTTCAGGGGATTCTTCAATTTTCTTTGACATTGACTTGTCCTCATGATCCAAATTATTTTTAGAAAGAAAAGAAGGCAAATATATAACAATGAAATATACATAGATATTGCGAGATACACAAAAATATTGCAATAAACAGAGAGATACAATAATGCACAATTTTTACTAATGAGAGAATGTACATAAACTATAAAATTACAGAGTGAATGACTTGATAGAATGGTGGTAGCTTATCTCTGAGAAGAGATGTGATGGATACACTCATTCACCATAATATGATGATGTTTACAATGAGGCTCTAGAGGCCTTTTTAACATAAATAAAATCCAAAACCCTAACCCCGGAAGATGAAACACCAAAAGGTTTGCGGGCCCTAATGGGGGTAGTTGATACGTCAACTTCCCAAGGGTGTAACGTTTGCATACGATATTTGTTTGGGGCATTCTATACCTAGTCATAAAGGTCTATATGAGGAGTATGTATTCCATTTGTCTCAGAACATTCCATCGAGCATCGTTGGGCATTTTCATGCCCAAAAAATTTTGTTTAGGACCTCAAAACAACCCCGAAAGTTTAGGACCCGAAAAACCGTAAAACAACTGCTAAGGTGGAAACCCTTTTTCTGAGCTAGTGGAAGAGGTGGGTGGACACCAATTTCTTCTTGGATCGATCCTCCCCCCTTAGGAAGCAATGGTATCCATTGCATTGGGTCCCCAAGGAAGCTTTTGCTAAATCTAAACCTTTGTGAGGTTCTTGCCTTGCTGAAGAAGCTACCCTGTCTAGCTTGTTGAAGGTTGTTATGAACTAATATAGATGCATGATATGCCTGAGTTTGGGAGGAATTTGTCAGTGAACATTCAACATGAATAACATTAAGGGATTTATCATAACTTGACTTGATTGGGTAGTGTGGAGGTGCCCCCATAGGTGTAGTAGGAATATCTTGGTGCTATTCTACAATCTTGTTGACCTGCTTCTGCTGGATATAAGGGTATTAGGTCAAGGCTGTAGTGGTTGTAGTGTGCTTCTCTTTTGACCAGGTTGAGAAGAGGATAAATTTTTTGGTATGATATATTACTTTGCTGCACTTTTTTGTCAGTACAGTAGTCAGAACTACCTCTGGTATCTTGTAGGGCTGACCCCCCAGAGTAACAATGATGCTACGGGGTCGAGACTCATAAAAAACATGAGGCCTCCACATATATGGCTAGACTATCAAAAAATCATATAATTCCAGTGGGGAAACATCACACAGTAAATCATCCTCGAAGGGCTTGATGTTGTATGACAGACGACACTGCTAACTAACACAAATATCTCATCCCTGGAGAAGCCATCCAATGTTGTATGGTTGCTGGTGTGGTGTTGTTGGAAAATCCAACTGCCTGATGACCTCTATTGATATGATGTTCTTCTGGATTCCACTATCAACAATAAAATGCAGTGGGGTCCCCTTTACCCACATATGTGAATGGAAAAGGTTCTCCCCCTCCTCAGGATCCTCTAGTTCTTCTAGTTCAATTTTTGTGGTCGCAATAGTAGCAATGGGTTCTAGATCAATTATCTGTCTCCTTTTATGATTATTTGAATTAGATTCTGAGTTGGGGATCAACTCTGTTTCTTTGAGCTTGACCACCAATGACTATTTCGAGTGACATTCATCAGTGTTTTTCCAAGGGATTTTGTGGAAGTCACACCACTTCCTACTGTCCTTCTTTGTCTTCCCGTTTTTCTTATTTTCCCATACCTTGGAATAGTTGTTTTGAGGTTGATTGTTTTGTGAGTTAGGGATGTCTTTACCATACTTTGGTTGTTGCAGATTTGCAGACCCAAATTCCTTCTTATTCTGTTGCTTTAATTTCTACTTGATTTTGACAATATATCTATAAGCGACTCCCAGTGATGAGATGTCCAGAAACTCCATTTCGGTTTGGATGTACTTGTGTAGAGCCCCACGGTATTTTAGAACCAAATTCCACTTAGAGTCTTTGATACCTAGCTTGCTGCACAAGGTATGGAAGGTATTTGTGAACTATGACATTATTTGGTCCCTCTTTTGATGCAGTGTGGTCCATCTCATGTACTGGTCATCATAGTTTCCCATAAGGTAATATTTCTCCTTAACCGCATCCATAAAAAAATCCCAAGTGGGCTTGGCCCCAAATATTCCAGAATCCTCTGTGGAAATTTTATCCCAGTAAGTTTCCCACCAGTGTTTGACATGGGGGAGAGCTTTAAGGAGTGAAAAGGTGATCTTTTCTCTATCAGAAAAATTATGAATAGAGAAATAACCTTCTAGCAAATTTACACATTTTTTCCAAAGCATCCACATCGATCTCACCTTCAAATATAGGAATATAAAAATTAAATTATACCTTGAATGGGGTAGTGTCTCCAAAGTGACTGCTTGATGAAGACATGACTGTTATTGTCTGCAATCGTTTAAGGATTTGGGAAAAATTCTCCAACATCTCGTTCCTCTGTTGCACGAGGGATTCCATGAGAAATAGCTTGACGGGATATTCTACTCCCTCATTCCTCTTCTCTTCCACCATGGAAGGATACTTGGGTTGGAGAGAGTGGTTATCCTCAAGGAAAACTATCTCAAGACCCAACTCTCTATATCCTGACCTCGTCGGGGACATGCACAAGAAACGAAAAGGAGTTGCTTGCTCTGATACCACTGATCTGGATTATTTTGAGAATGAAATGAAGGTAGATATATAACAATGAAATATACAAAGATATTGCGAGATACAAAAAAAATATTGCAATAAACATAGAGATACACTAATGCATAATTTTTATTAATGAGAGACTTTACAAAAACTGTAAAATTACAGAGTGAATGAGTCGCTAGAATGATCTCTGAGAAGAGCTGTGATGGCTACGCTCATTTGCCAGAAGATGATGATTTTTATAATGAGGCTCTAGATACCTTTTTAACATAAAGAAAATCCAAAACCCTAACCCCAGAAGATGAAATGCCAAAAGGTTTGCAGGCCCCGATGGGGGTAGTTGGTACGTCAACTTCCCAAGGGCGTAAATTTTACATACGATCTATGTTTGGGGTGTTCTATACCTCGTTGGAAAGGTATAACCGAGGAGTATGTATTCATTTTGGCCCATGCCATGCCTTTGGCTATTTTCTATGTAATGTCGTGCCCAAAAAATGTCATTTAGGGCCTCAAAACAACCTTGGAAGTTCAAGACCCGAAAAATCGTAGAAAAATGACCAAGGTGGAAACCCTTGTTTTGAGCTAGTGGAAGAGGCGGGTGGACACTATTTTCCTATTGGATCTATTGAATATTGCAAGTTGGATTCTCAAGGATTCTTCTCTTGGCTTCATGGCTTCAAGGCTTATTTACTTGGCTTCATGGCTTTAAGGCTTCTTCATGGCTTCAATACTCAAACAATATCAAGGCTTCTTTACTTGGATTCATGGCTTCAAGGCTTGTTCATGGCTTCAAGGCTTGTTCATGGCTTCAATACTCAAACAATATCAAGGCTTATTTACTTGGATTCATGGCTTCAAGGCTTCTTCATGGATTCAATACTGAAACAATATCAAGAATTCTTTACTTGGCTTCATGGCTTCAAGGACTATTCACTTGGATTCATTGATTCAATACTCAAACAATATCCCTTTTTCATTGCCACATCATCATCATCACTATTACATCCTTATAATTACTGCCACATCATCATCATCACTTTCACTTTGACATCAATGACAACATTTTCTCAACATCTCCCAAAACATCCCTAGCCTAATCTTCGAGGAGAAAAATTCCCTCCTTATAAGACCCATTTCCCTCTTTGAAGTTGAAACAACCAACTTCAGTTTGGAAACTAGTAAAACCCCTGGTCCTGATGGCTTCACTTCTGATTTCTTTCATCATTGTTGGTCGATCATTTCAAGAATCCAAAAGAATTTCAGGGGTTCTTCCATCCTTGAATGCCAATTTTCTTACTCTCATCCATAAGGAATAAAAGATTGCATACCCTAACAAATTTCATCCCATTTCCCTTTGCAATGTCATCTAAAAGATCATATCTAAAGTTATTTCTCTTTTCCTCAAGCCTATTCTACATACTCTTGTTTCCCCAGAACAATCAAGTCATGTGGAGGGCCTTCAAATATTAGAGATTATTATTCTGGCTTATGAGGTGGCACACTTCTTGAAAACCACCAAAACTCCAGGGATTCTCATCAAGCTGGACATGTCCAAAGCCTTCAATAAAATGAGCAGGTAATTCATCCAAGAAATCCTCCTCACTTTTCGTTTTCATAAATATTGGGTCAGATGGATCATGGCCCTCATATCCTCTTATTTATTTTCCCTCTTGATAAATGGAACCCCTTGTCCTCCCTTTCACCCCTCTCATGGTATCAAGCAAGGTGATCCCCTCTCTCCTTTTATTTCATTTTGATGCCATAAGGGTTAGGTTGAAATATTAAGGCTTATGCTACTTCTCACAAGCTCTAAGTCATGTCTCTCCATCATGCAACTAAGCCCTTAACCCATAACCAATTTTTCTATGATACCATGTTGATAGGGATTCCCTCTGCTTGTTAAGCCAGAGCCTTCAAAAATATTCTCGATAACTTTATGGAATCCTCTGATACTACTATTAACCATCTCAAATCTCAAATATTCTTCTTTAACACCCCCCTCTTTGTTCATTTTCATATCACCCACATCCTAGGGTTGTCCAAAACCTCCTTTCCGACCAAATATCTAGGGGTTACCTTGCTTACCTCTAGATTATGAAATAGCTCATGGGAAGACCTCCTCTCTCAACTCAGTAAGAATCTCATGAACTGGAATTTTCTCACCCTCAACATTGCCAACAGATTGGTTCTTATCAAATCATTTCTCCAAGCGATTATGTTATATATCTTTTCATCTTAAGTAGCCTGTTATAAACCTAAATTACTCTACACATGCATACATGGCATTTAGCCCTCTTACTTGCATTTTTTTCCAAAACACTGTTGAGTTTCTCTACTTAAAAACCAATTTTTTGAAGATGTACACTTTCTGCACCACTTCTTCCTGCATACATACACTTTCTACACCACTACAACTCGTGTACCTATGCATGCTACACCATTACAGCCCACATATACTTGCAAAAGTTGCAAAAAATAAAAAGTTTCAAGGAATTCGTTGAGATTACGGGCTATTGGGTAGTTTCCCAACTAATCCACCTTATATATCCCATCACCTAACCGAATAACCATCCTTTTTTCATACAAAAGGAGGTGTTGGGGTCTCATTTTACATCTAGACATAAGAAAAGTGAAACTCTACCCGATTTCACATCACCTCCTTGCCCAAGTTATTGCAGCCCTTTTGTGAGAATTTCCTTTTCATTCCATCATTATCCTTTCTTCCTCCATCAAAACCCATTCACTTCCCAAGAATAGATCAGAAGGTTGAGAGGATAATCTTATACAAAGGTGCACTTGGAGCTTGGTGAAGAGGATCCCGGACTAGGTTCTTGAAATGGTAGCCGGCTTTGATTGTAAAGGTATAATCATTGAGTTATTAATAAAAGAATTACTTTTCCTGTCCCAAATCATGGTGTATTGAATGATTTTATTGGTTTATGTTTTGACATTCTAACACCTAACCTTAATTTGTATACGTAATAACATGCTTATCATTCTCTGTTTGTCAATCTTTGGATGTAGGTCAGCCCTAAGAGGAGGCATGCAGTTAGCAAAACTTCCTAGCACAAGGGGATCATCACCAGATGTGGAGTAGAGGTAAAGTTACTCGATATCGCTCATCATTGATTTTCTTGTATGAGTTTTGGTATGTTTGGGGTAGCTAGAGAAGTAGTTGACTTTTAGACGGTTAATTTATCTGCCTACATTTTGAACCCTGGTGTAGTCATAGGGGGGGTTTTCCTACTAGAAGAACTGGAAACCATACTAGGGAAGACTCTAGGGTTATTAAGGGGATTTTGGGTTGTCTGATTGATTTTTCTTCCTTTCGATTTTCTGTTGAGTTTTATGAGTCTTTTAAGGGATTCTGGTCACCTTCAGGTGCCATACCAGTTCTCCCTGCTTTATAAGACTATATGTTTTCTTTCTTTTTTAAGGAAGTACAGAGGTGTACGTGCCTTGCTTTGGGTCAACACGCGTACATTCATGCCCTGCTTAGTAAACATCCCGCGTACATACGCAGGTTTCTGAAGCAACAATAACGTACTTGGCTCAAGATTTTTTTTTTTTTTGAAAAAGAGGCAGACAACCTCTTTCTTGATTGAGGTTTATACTTCTTAGAGTTTCTTGATATAGTTCAGATTCTCTATTTTTATAGCCATATCTTGGGTTAGATTTTAGTTTACTTGTCTTTTTGAAGTTTCTTGTGTTTACTTATGAAAGGGTTTTAAGCGAGTCTTTGAATGATTGATCTGCCCGTTTGGTTTCTTTAGTGACTCCCTGTGATCTGCAGTGGGCCAAAGATTTCTTTTAGTCTTGTCTTGTAGTTATTTTTACCCCTTTCATTTTCTTTGAGAAAAGAGAAAAAAGATTTATTTCAATTTTTTCTATTTGAAGCAATTTAAAAAAAAAAAAAAAAAGATTTTCCATTTTCAGTTTGGTAAAGTAGTTGGAGTTAGTTATTTTACTAGAAAGGAAAAAGAGTTCATTTTTTAAGTTCTTTACTGATTTCTTGAAACTTAAGTAGCTTTTAGTCAAGTGAAATTTTGTTTTAGGTATTCTTTTTAAAAGATATTGAAAAAAGTTAGTTAAAGAAAATTTGGTTACAAAGAGTTAGTTGTAAATATTTACTTTTGACTAGAAGTAATTTTGTTTCCAAGATACATCTTTTTATCATATTTTTGTCTCTTATAACATCACTAGTTTCACCTCCATATCCCTTGAGTTAATCAAGCCATTAAAATGAACAATAAATCTAAAATTAAGTATAATTTTATGTTTGTAGGGTCAACCAACTAGTTTAGGGTTAGGGCCTTGAAGTAGGTTGGAGAGGAAACTCTTCAAGGTCGTTAAACAAACATTGGATTCAGAGCTAGGGAGTGTTAAAGTCTAGTGATGTGAAAGTAATCCGTGACCCCCCTCTATGTTATCAAGATAATTGTTAAGTGCGGACACAAATCAATCCCCCTATCTTCACTACGAAACTAGAACAAAACAATACAGTACACTACTCTTTCCTTAGATTTCAATTATCAAATGAGAAATGGATCTAGAACATACCTTTTAAATATTGAAGATCCAACTTCTCCAATGCAATCCAAGTTCCGTCGCAAGGCTTATGGAGAAATATCTACAAATAAACACAAGCCAACGAAGACAAAAATAACAGAGTCTATTCAATATGAAACTGTGTACGTGATCAAGGAATCATACAATATGGACAAATAACATTCATATAGGAAAGAAAAGTATATATGTATTAAAGAATGTGGAAGAAAGATATAACCAGATGCCTTAATGTTGTCAGGTTCCTTCCAATAGTTCCTTGCTTCCCACACACTTTTGCTCCATGGATTCTGAAACTATAGATCTGATAGCTACTCACAATCTATCTTGACAAAGCAAAGCTCAAATCCAACATAGGCACAAAAACTCCAAGATACAAAACTCAAGCTCAATCCGATTTCAAAAGCTAACTTTCCCCATGAGAGATCCTCTCCTTTTATAAGGTGAAGAGGATAAGGTGAGGAGGTTAGGATGATCCCATTAAATCATGAAAGGGAGTAAGATCCAAATTGTTTGGAGGCCACCTCACCATAGAATCTTCTCCTTCTAGAAGCATTGAGAAGATGCTCATTTTTCCCATGTACAGGAATTTCTGCACCCTAGCTATAGTGCAGTCTATGGAAACGTCGCAGTCTAGATTTAGAGAAGGGTGAGAAAATCAAGAATCGTCACACCCTGCGTATAGTGCATCCTGTGGAAATCTTCCTTGCTAGGGTTTTTTACAAAGGAAAATACAACTTATTCTCTCAGGAAAAGTTCTTCTCCTTTCTTTCTTCAGGAATTCAGGCCACTGACCCCTCTGAAGGAAACAAATAGGTTTACATAATTAACGATTATAAGGGTGACGAAAATAATGTGTAACACTCTAACACAAGGGCTAAACATGAGGTCACTTGAGGAAAGGCAGTGGAGATAACCCCTCCAAAGCCAGACTAAACATAGTGGGGAACGCATGTTGAGGATCTATATTGGGAGTACTATTGTCTGCATTTGCCTACGGAGCTTCGTGGACCTCAAATCCATTCAAGATCCTCTGTTGTATTCCATACCACTTTCTTTCGATACCCTCGATAGGTTTTAGAATTGTTATCCTGCTCATTGCGGTCCACCCAACTATCGACTGTACCTACCTGGTGATTGTTTGCGAGATGGAAATTTAGTTGCCTATATTCTAGGGACTTACACAGGTAATTGTGGCGGTATACCTTGGTACCTAGGGCATATGTTGGGTCAGACTTTGCAGAGTATACCTGGAGGGTGCTTCAGTGTTTGAGTTGCACTTGCATAGGTAAGTTTCTCTAGTGTTGGCTGGCGTAACTATTCTTCCTACTAGATAGTGGTTTGCTTGATTTATCTTATAGGAATTTTTCTAGTGTGTGCTTGGTTTTAAATGATAGTTAAAGCCTTACTGTGCCATTGATATTTTCAAAAAGTGGAAGATCAAGAGTTCCGTCGGCCACGAAGGCTTAAGGGCCTGCCACTGATTACATTAGAGCCACCACCGCCACTGTTACAATGAAGACTTGACCAACAAGGGTCATTCAAAGAGACCAAGCCATAGGAAACTGTGCCCGATCCTGCTTCGAGAGGAGATTACTCGACTCCGAAGGAACTTACTATTTCTTAACTTTGAGTGGAAGCTCTCAGGCTAGCCAACCCTTCAATCATCGACTTGTTGACACCAATATTAGTACAAGTTGTCCCTCCTAAGGTGACACCTGTCGAGCTCCAGTTAGTCTTACAAGAAGACATGGAAGAAAATGACGCTACTTCATCTGCGAGTCCTCATACTCCCTCTTCGGCTACTACCACAGGGGGTATCTTTCCTCCTAACCCACCTTCGCCAGTCCAGACCACAATGGTCTTGACTCCCTCTACCTCGAGTAGTGGTCCAATACTTTCATCCGCGGTGACCATTTCTCTATTTTCACAGAGTGGGATCGGCTCTCCATTCTCATATGGGATTCTCAGCTTCGATTCGAGCTCATTCCTTACCTATGCCACCTTACAGACCATGAGTATGGGGGAAGGGAGCTCAAACGCTCTTGTGCAAGGGTCTACTGGGGGAACCATAGTCTCCTTTAATTTTATGCCTTACGGTGGGGGTCACATACCTCCTCCGTTCCTCTCGCTTGGTAATTCTTTCCAGCAACCAATTGGGCCGAGTGCTAACTATAGCTTGTTTGGAGCAGGAATTTTAGGACCTTTGTCTTACACTACGTCAGTGGGATCCATGTAGTTATCTTTGTTCGACCCATTTGGTAATAACTCCTTTTATTCGACTACCGTCTCATCTAGGGGAAACCCTAGTTTTGGACAACATAATCCTGTGCAGGGTATTATTCCCACACAAGGGGTAAGTACAAGATTTTTCTCCTCACAAGGACTTTGGAATCCTTGGAAAGAATCAGTTCCCTTGCAAGGGATGCTGGTCGGGGGCAACCCTTTCCATGGCCAATGGAACCTCGGGCAGGGCTCAGTACCTATGCCCATCGGATCGGTTAGGGGCATCCCCTTCCAAAATCCTTGGAACACAACATAGGGAGAAATCCCCACCCAACCAACATCATCCAACTATGGGAGTTAGTCAATTATTTCCCAAAAAAAAAGTTTCTGTATGCTAGTCAAGGCCATGGTTTCTACAAGAACCCTAGCCAACAACCCAACTTTTCCTGGCAACCTGGTTCCTATCAAACTCCAGGACCCCTTTTTCCTATACATAGTACCCAACCCAAAATATTGTTTCTAGAAATGCTACATTTTCCAGACTTGTCAAGGTTTCTTAGTGACCCAATTTGTCATGATCCGCATTGGCCCCCCATGCCAACTAAGTTTCCCTCAGACATTCCAAAATTCAAAGACAAGACTGGTGAAGACCCAGGTGCTTGTCAAACTCGTCGCAATATGACTCCATACAATTGCACCTTTTTCAACATACTCTTATTGGGGGTGCCACAAAATGGTATCTTGAGCTCGACCTCTCAAGATATTCTTACTTTAATGACTTGGTGATGGTATTCCTAAACCATTTCCAACTACCCATGAGATACGATGTCGACACTGAATTGATAGACAATTTTGAGCAGACTAAGGCCGATCATATCTCTGATCACATCCAAGAATGGAGGCATTAGAAGAGCTTGATTAAGGTATAGGTCCCACTGAGTTTCTTACTGAAGTGGTTCCTGAAGTCCTTGGTACCAGTTGTATCCAAGGATGTTGCAACTTTGAGAGTGTTTTAAGAGGAGGGGGTCATAATGAGAGCACAACAACTCGAACTGATTTACTCTCAGTCTTGCTTACTCTATGAGATCTTTCTAGATGCACCATGGTCCATCCTCGACAAGGCCAAACAAAAGTATAGACCACATGCTGATGGTATAGTGGTCTCAGCACAAGGAAAGTCCACCGATATGTTGTCAAATCAATTGCAAAAATTGTCGATACAACAAATGACAGTGAGCCAAACCTTTGGTTCGATTGTTCCCCCTATCCAAATGTCGGATGTACATAATGTGCATTCAATGAACGTGAAGACCAACTAGTATCCTAAAGGAAAGAAAAAAAAATGGAACAAGAAGGGTAAAGGGGATAAAAAGGATAATAACAATGCTGGTGGGGGAAAAACAAAGAAGAGAAAGTCGAAGTATCTGTGTAACCTTTGCACGGAGGACCATCTGACTCACCTATTCCCTCGACTTGTGGAGGCCCAAAAGTTATTGGTGTAGCAAAAACATGTTGTGCTAAAGAACACATTTCCACTTGGGAAAAACATGTCTCAAGCCTTAGAATCTTCGAGCGCAAAAGGGGGAAGTCAGGGACCCCCCGCATCTATTGGTAATACCTCGACCGTGAATGTTTACATGTTGAAAGGTGACGCTCATATAGTGACAAGGTCTCGATATTACGGAATTCTAGAGTCTGTCGAAAAAGGTAAAGAAGCCAGAAACCCACCAATTCCTCTCCAGATTGAGAAGACGATGGGTGAAACAATGACACACATCCCCAAAGGTGTGTTCAAGAAATATTTTCATAATCCAAATGTGAGGTCTGCCCAAAATTACTCCGTTGTAGAGGATTTGGCATAAACACATGATGTCTACTTTGGATGTCCTCCAGAGCTTCCCTTCGTAGATAAAAGCCTTATTATCGGCCTTGGGATCTGTGGAGAATTGTAACATGAGAGCGATCGTTCTCGACCCAATCGACTTGAAACTTTGTCTTCCTTACCACGTTGCATTTCAGATAATAGTGGATTACACCACAAAATCTTTTACTCAGAACATCTTTCATATGGTGGTTGATGAGGACGCCTCGACTTGCATGATGTCGTTGGCATGTTGGAACACCATTAGCCAACCCATTTTGTCTCCATCACCTACATTGCTTATGACATTCAACGGTTGTTCGTTTAGACCACATGGAATCATTTCTTATTTCCTCATGTAGTTAGGAGGGAAGACCGTTTGTGTCGAAGTTGAAGTGGTCGATGCACCTCTTGACTACAACCTTTTGTTAGGAAGGAGTTGGACCTATGAAATGCATGCAGTGGTTGCTACAGTCTTTTGGCTCTTGTTGTTTCCACACGAGGGTTGAATCGTGACCATAGACTAGTTGTCATTCTCCTGTCCTGACCCTTCATCCGGGGCATCCATGATCCCGATGATTGATAATACTCATCTCGACACCGTTAACTTAGTGTATGGTTTTTTTCCATCATTGATGGGTACTACGATTACCTTCCTCCTTCTGGCGATGTCAACCTCATATTGGCTACCCTCGACTAGCCTAGGGCTGAAATCTTTCAAATTTTGTCATTCCGAACGACTTACTTTCACAATCTGTGGACTCTTCCTTCCCCAACAGATTCGATGGAAGGGAAAGGGAATTTTGGCATGGTCATTGCCTTGTCCGCGATAGAAGTTTTGTACAACACTGTCCAGTAAGATTCAACTGACTCCGATCCAAATCCCTCACAAGAGTTAGATCCCATTCTCGAGCCTATTTGGCCTCAAGGTTCCCTTTCCACTACCGATTCTTTAGACCTGGTATTTCCCTTAGACGAGGAGATTCTTGAGGCATTGACTGGTCTAGACAGACCCTCGGATGATCTCCATCACAGATATTATTTCCTCCCGGAGTTAAGAATAAGAGAGGCAGGTGAATTTGTGTTGACTATGACTGGAGATAGGTCTTGTCCTATTAATCCTATGGATACGCATGTATTTTACACTGAGGGTAATATGGAAAGTATTTCCGAAATGATCCCTAAAGATATCTCCAGAACCCTTGGCATCGTGGAGAATGTTTTCGTCAGAGCAGACTGCTCCCCAGAAGAGATTCAAATTTATATGGAGTTATTTAAGGAATTCTGTGACGTTTTTTCCTGGTCTTACGAGGAAATTCTAGGAGTTGATCCAAGAATCATCGAAGATGAGATTATGACTTATCCTAATGCCAATCTGATCCGACAGAAGCTTCATCAAGTGAATCCTCGAAAAGTGGCAGCAATTAAGGATGAAGTAAAGAAACTTCTTAAATTTAGTTTTATCTACCCCATGCAGTTGACAGAATGGGTGTCAAGCCCCATTCCAATAAACAAGAAATATGGTATGATTCACGTGTGCATGGAATTCCATGACTTGAACAAGGCATGTCTGAAAGATAATTTTCCTGCCCCATTCATCGATCATATTTTTTACGAATGTGCATGCTACGAGGTATTTTCATTAATGGATGGTTTTTTGGGATACAACCAGATTCAAATCAAACCCGAAGACCAACATAAAACAACTTTTATTTGTCCTTGGGGAACATTTGCATATCGTAAGATGCCTTTTGTCTTGAAGAATGTTGGAGCCAATTTTCAGCGGGCCATGTCTTTTTCTTTCCACAACCTTAGACATGTAGTCGAGGCTTATCTTGATGATCTAGAATCATGCTCTCGCAAGAGATCTGATCATCCCACACACCTCCAACTAATCTTTGAACGATGTCACTACTATCAAATTCACTTGAATCCTAACAAGTGTTATTTCTCTGTGACGTTGGGTCATCTCTTAGGTTTCATAGTTTCAACAATAGGGATCATGTTTGATCCTCTTAAGGTTGAGGCAATAGTTCAGTTTCCTCCCCCGTGCACAATACCCCAACTTCATAGCTTACAAGGGAAAGAAAACTTTCTTCAGTGTTTTGTCTCAAACTACACTAAGATCACTAAAGGGTTTATGCGTCTATTGAAAAAGGGAGTCCCTTTCTGTTGGGACGAAGCTTCTCAACGCTCTTTTGAAGCGTTGAAACACACACTTACGTCTGCCCCTATGCTCCGACCTCTCGATTATAACAGAGATTTCTTGTTGTAATTGGCCGCTGCAGAGTCAACCATTGGCATGGTCTTGGTTCAGGATGATGATCTGCTCAAGTAGCATGTTATTTATTACTTGAGTCGAGGCCTCATTAGGCCGGAAGTCAACTATTCCGATGTTGAGAAGCTTGCTTTGGAAATAGTGCATGTTGTCCAGTGGTTCTGTAATTACATTATGCTTCACAAGACCACCGTCATTATCATTGTGAACCCCTTTCAATATGAGTTGACATGACAAGTCATTGGCAGAAATATTAGTAGATGGATTGTAATCCTCTAGGAATTTGACTTGGATTTTGTCTCCGCGAAATCAAAAAAGTCGTTGGTCTTTGCAAAACTTATTTTGAAACTTCCGGTTGAATCTAGTGATGACACGCCCAAAGAATCACCTATCAGAGGAGATCTTTTTCTGATCGCATCTTTAGACCCCTGGTATGGAGATATACTAGTCTATATCTAGACTTTGAAGTGCCCTACTTCTTCTTCCTGTGATGAGTGTCGACGAATTCACCGTCAAACATGAAACTATATCATACTCGACGACACTTTGTATCGTCGAGGTGTAGATTTCATTCTTCACCGATGCCTTATACACGAGGAAGCAGAGCTCATTCTAAATGACTTCCACACTGGATCATGTGGCAGTCATTTTTTTGGGTTGGCAACAACCCAAAAGATTCTACATGTTGGTTACTTTTGGCTTACGTTAATCAAATATTGCGTTTAGTCGGTCAAGAAGTGACACCCATGTCAGATCTTCTCTCAGAAGATGCAGGAACATCCTGCTTCCATGTTTCTCATCATCGTTGTTGGTCCCTTCACTAAGCGGGGGATTGATTTTACTACATGTCACCTAGCTTCAGCCAGAGGGCATTGTTATATCATTGTAGCGGTAGAATACTTCACAAAGTGGGTCGAGCCTATGCCAATGTTTAACAATGATGGAGAAACATCGACTCATTTCATTTTTAACCAGATAGTAGCAAGGTTCGACATCCCGAAGGATATTGTCACTGACCATGGCAGTCACTTCCAAAACAAAATGATGTCTGAGTTAACATCAAATCTTGGGTTGAGGCAAGAACATTCATAACCCTACTACCCATAAGAGAATGGTCAGGTGGAAGCTGTGAATAATTCTCTCAAGAATATTCTTCAACGAACGATAAATTATGCCCAGACAAATTGGAATTTGATGTTGTACTCATCATTGTGGGCTTACCGAACATCTTTAAAGACTGCCACCAGTTTCTCACCTTTTGAACTCATATATAGGTTGGAAGCAATCTTGCCTATTGAGTGTTAGATCTCGTCTTTAAAGTTGGCAGTGGAGTGACTGTCAGACACTTCACCACTTGAATAACACCTATTATATCTCGAGCAGCTTGATGAGCAATGTTGTGATGCAGCCTTGGCTAATGAGCCTCATAAAGAACGAGCCAAGTGTCAATATGATCAGTCCATTCATCCTCGGATTTTCTCCGACGGTGATCTTTTACTGGTCTATGATCAAGACAAGGATCCCCTGGGGGCAGGAAAGTTCAAACCCATGTGGTTCGAGCCTTTCATCGTGAAAGAGGCCTTAAAGAAGGGTGCTTAACATCTGGTTTAATTTGAAGGAAACTCTTTGGTAGAGCCTAGAAATAGGCTCTACCTCAAGAAGTATTACTCTTAGGTTGGTCGTCTGGGTTACTTCTTGTACATATGTATAGTTCTTATACAGTTTTTTGTATTTTTTCATTTTATGGGCGTGTAGTTATTTATGTCTTATTTTTCACTATGGTAGATGTCAAGTGAATCAGAGGTGTTCTTTGGGTTCATGGATGGCGCTAGATGACACACTCGGGGGCTTGTTTCCACAGCTTGGTTGATTTTCACACCTGAAGTCCAGTTGCTATCTTCCTAAGGTATCTGTCTAGGTGATGCCACAAACAATGTCATCGAGTACATCACAGTGATAGAGTTCCTTCACGACACTTTGTCACATGGCATTTCTCACCTTCGGGTCTACTTAGATTCTTAGATGGTTGTGTCCTAGTTAAATGGAGTTTACCATGTATATGATCCTACTTTACACCGATGTTTCCTTAGGGTACATCTCTTAGAACATTACTTTGATTACATTACGTATATCCATGTTCCTAGAAGATTAAATCAAATGACAGATACTCTAGCTAATCAAGTATTAGATTGGAATGTTGCACACACATAAAAACAATCACACACATACACATGTACATACATTTGTAAAAAATGTGATCCATAATACGAATAAAGATGTAAATATATATATGTCAAAATGTCATGAGTACATAGGTGGGTGCAAACGCCTCAAAAAATAAGGTTCGGTATACATCATGGGGCTTATGCCCTCAAAAATATACAAAGGTGCCCTTGACACATAATAGTATGGCCTATCTAAGCTCGGGGCCTATTGGCCTTGCTGTAGTGAACGACGTCATTGGCCAAATTCCAGAAAAGTTGGACCCAAGTCCGTGGTACCCCCACTACATGAAGCTGCATGGAAGGCGGGAGATCCTCGATCTTGGCCATAGGAATTGTACAAGAGAGAACGGTGAGGTTTCACTCCACCCACCTCAAAACTCTCTTAGCCTCTTCAGCTATAGGTCCCCCTACAGTTTTTGGTCCACCGACTTCTACTGGTCCTGCCTCTTATCAAGGACGTCGTCGAGTCCTCATGAAGTCCATCGGGCACCTTGGTCCCACATCTATACATAACAAATACAAAAGTCAGTACTCTAATGCATATAAAAATGATATATATAAAAGCAATTAAAAATTAAATAATTATAAAAAGCATGTACCTAGCTCTCCTCGATCCTATCCGAGAGGTACGGGCATGTCTGGATCTCTGGAAATGTTGATTCCAACATAGGGGTAGTCCTTTATCATTGGAATCTGTCGTGCCCACTAGTCGAAGAATTTGTCGTCAAAGGCCCCTATAGTCCTCCCTTCCCCCTGTCACGGAAGAAGTGCTAACCATATACATAATGTTGGGAAGGAGGCCACATTCCCCCATACAATTTCTATGAGACGCAGACTAGGCACTCTCTCGAAGAATAACGAGCAAAAGATAGTGCCAAACCCAAAGTTTTTGTTGTTGCACTCTCGACACTCTGTCAACTGCTTCTTCATGCATGTGAGAATGGTTGTACTCCAGTCATATATATGTGCCTCTTGGAACTAAATAACACAATGCATGTGCACCCGGGAAGCCTGGTGAAGGGATGCATATCTAGTAATCTGCCCAATAAGTAGTAAGATCACCCTCAGTGTCAAATTGGTGATCTTGTGAATAGGCACTTGAGAACCTACCTTCTCAGTGTTGGCCTCACAGTACATCCTAATATAGTATTCAATGTTGAAAGGCCCAGGGGGAAAGGTGCACAAATTGACTGGTTCTCCTCTCCTCGAGAGGCTAATCAAGAAGTATATATCCTCAGTCATTGGAGTAAATGACTGTCCCTCTATCATGAACTACTTTGCATTTGGATGCCAATAATCCACCAGGGTGTTCAGTAGCCTGGGTTGTACCCTCATAAATGGACATCGAAAGAACTTCCAAAACCCACATTATTTCAAAGTGGAAATGGAAACATGGTCCTCATTGACCAACATAGCAATGTCCTCGTGTTCCCTCTCCCTCCAATGGACATACATCCTATTCCATGGCAGTTCAAAAGGGAGTTAGCTCTTGCAGTCTTATTTTTTTCAAGCCTTTTGAGGGTGTACGTGGGTTGTTTTGGCCAAAGTCATGTATGTACGCTAGCAGACTGTTTTCTTCCTGCGTACATACACTGGCTATCCTTGGAAAACCTGCATACACGCAAGGCCTCTCTTTTTGGGAGAGCACGCCCCCTCAAAAAAAAACAAATGCAAAAAGAAAGAATGCAAATGCAGGAGGGATACATTTGTACTTGCTTGGTCTGAGTGGAAGTTCATTTCATCCTCTGAAGCTCCCAGAATCAAATTCTTTAGCAAAGGGCATTTTTTACCTTTTGGTCAATTTTCAAATTACAATGGTGAAAATGAGCTGTCAACTTCTATTTATAGACTTTTCTGGCCCTTTTTGCCACTTTTTTGACCCCCTTTGTCGTTTTTTCTGGCTTGAAAATCATTTAATTTCATTTTTGAGTTTCTTATTGGATGTTACAATACACTTTGCCTTTTTGTTTGGTAACTTTTGGGAGATGGGTCACTTTAAAAATCCTTTGGTAAAAGTCATTTTTTCCAACTTTTTTCATATAAGTTAGGATTTCACCTCCACTTTTTGCATCTCGTTGTCTTTTCCACTTTTCCATAGGATCAATCCCACCTACGTGTGACACATAATCATCATTGCTACTTTAGAAGTGTTGTGATTAGGTAGTAGAGCCTACCTTTACATGGATGCCCTAGATAGATCCTTGTTGCATTTTGGCATCCATGTTGTCTATAATGACTTTAGGCTTGAGATTCCTTGTTAGTCTTGTCATGATTACAGTATTGAGCCTCATTTGTCTGATGCACCATCACTCTTGGCCTCACCTTGGGGACTCCCAAAATGAGCACTCTTTGTTGTATTTCAAGCTCGCTTTGAGATCCGAAAGAAACATACGACGAGCCTGCATTTATGCTTTTTGATCTTGTCTGGATTAACTGAGAAAAGTGACCTTTTGGAGTCTTCTTTAAGCCCCTTTCAAACTCTCTAAACATGAAAATATTTTCGATCGATCTTGTTTCCCTTAATGGTCACCAAACTCAAATTTGAAGGCGCGTCTGTCTGGCGTAGTTTACCCCTTTTTCGGTTCTGATGGTCAACTGTACGAACAAAGGTATACTCTAGGAAGTTCAGTTCGCTAGAAGAGTATTCTCAGGTATAAGTTTAACTCTTTTTCAGGCCTGAGGGACTAAATTTACGAAAAAGGAACATTCTCCTTGGTTTTGGTTTATCACATTTTTCGGGCCTTGGAGATTACTTACGAAAAATGAACCCCCACAAAGTCCATAGTTAAGCTCTTTTCAAACTCCCTAAAATTGAAAATATCGTCGAGTGACCTTGTTCCTTCACACTCATTAAATTGGTATAGAAGAATATATACTGGCATGAGTTTACCCCTTTTTCAAGCTTGTGGATTATGGAGGAAAAAGGTACGCCTCGGGATATTTGTCTCATCGAGAGAGTTCTCCTTAATAACTTTTATACTTTCTCGAGCTAAGGAGACTAAGTCCATAAAAAGGAAGTGAGTCCATAGTTAAGCTCTTTTCAGACTCCTTAAAATTGAAAATATTTCCGAGTGATCTTGTCTTTGTCAAACTCGTTAAAATGGTTTTGAATAGAAGTCTTTTCGGTGCCATTTTAACCCTTTTTCAAACCAAATAGACTATCTCCGAAAAAGGTACTCCTTGGAGTATTCTTTTACGTTTTCTTCAGACTCTCTAAACGTGAAAAAAATACCGAGATTACCTTCTCTGGGCTCATTAAAAACACATTGAAGGGGGTTTGATTGTGTCTTGCTAATCGCATTTGCATCTATGCATATTTGGCCTAATGTCGGCTCCATGTTTCTCTCAACTGAACCTTTGAAGCACACCTTATACACAAGCCTTGTAGCACTTTGCCTCTGCGACCTGAAACCTTGACCCATTGAGGAATTTCCCCTGAGTGTCCTTTTTCTGCACATGCCTCCTTACTCTGAGAATTAGTCTGTTCTTTGCACTTGGAAATAGTATGTTTTCTTGCGACACTCATTCCTCCTTTGTATTGTAGCATTCTTTTATTCTTTTTCAAGATATTTAAAAATAGAAAAATATAAAAAATAATAAAAGAACCCAAAAAGAGGGGATGGGAAATATATAATCTTTTTTTCGCATCACAATGACTCGCCCTTGGACAAAGCACATCCTTCTATTTGTTCATCAAGAATTGGGATCTAATATGACCTTAGGAAGTCCATTCTCACTACATAGAGTTGTGTCCTCCTCCATTTGGTTACTCTTCTAAAAAAATCGAGAGTTTGCGTTGCCTCCTACATCGTGAACTTATGTCAATGTCATGCTACCTGAGTCTGATTATCTTTCATGCTTTTTTCCAAGGGAATTTTCACCCAACTTGAGTCGGCCTTTCTGCAGTTTTTCTCTTGACCTCATGAGTCGGCCATCCTGAAAGTCCAGTCAAGTTCTGATTCAAAATCAATGAAGTTCTCTGCCTGATCATCAAGATCCTCTTGTCTTTCCTCAATGAGCCATCAAAGACCTCTGGGTAGTGAAGTCATATAATCAAATTTTACTCCTACCTGATTTTTGAATATCTTGAAGTTGTTTCTCGAGCTATGAATACCTCATCTCCAACCATCAGGCGTTGTTGGCTTCTTGAAGATGGATACTATACTTGTATATATTTTATTTTGAGATGTAGATCCATTGTGTATTGCTCGCAAATACATTTTATATAGTTATATGACATGGATCTGTAGTGTATTTGATTAGAAGCCATGATTTATTTCATCCCAAGCATGGGTATGCCCGCCTCAAAGAGACGATTGTTATTTTGCAGATGGCACCTCTCGAAATCTGGTCCCGGGCTCACTTGTTTCGTACAATGGTGAAAATTTTGTAATGTATTTAGACCATCAGATGCTCTTATGATCTCACACATTAGGGGGCATCTGTTATAACCCTAAATTTCTCTACACATGCATACATGGCCTTTGGCCCTCTTACTTGCATTTTTTGCCAAAACATTGTTGTGTTGCTCTTCTTAAAACCAATTTTTTGAAGATGTATGCTCCCTGCACCACTACTTCTCACATACATATGCTTGTTTCACCACTCCATCTCACGTACATATGCATGTTGCACCATTACAACTCGCGTATACTTGCAAAAGTTGTAAAAAATAAAAAGTTGCAAGGAATTCGTTGAGATTATGGGATTTTGGGTAGTTTCCCAACTAATCCACCTGCTATAGCCTACCACCCAACTGAATAACCATCCTTTTGTCATATAAAAGGAGGTGTTGGGGTCTCATTTCACATCTAGACATAAGAACAGTGAAAATCTACCTGATTCTGCATCCTTTCCTTGCCCAAGTTATTGCGGCGCTTTTGTGAGAATTGCCTTTGCATTCCATCATTAGCCCTTCTTCCTCCATCAGAACCCATTCACTTCCCAAGAAGATATCAGAAGGTTGAGAGGAGAATCTTATACAAAGGTGCACTTGGATCTTGGTGAAGAGGATCCTGGACCAGGTTCGCGGAACGGTAGCCAGATTTGATTGTAAAGGTATAATCATTGATTTATTAATAAAAGAATTACTTTTCATGTCCCAAATCATGGTGTATTGAATTCTTTTATTAGTTTATGTTTTGACATTCTAACACCTAAACCTAATTTTTATATGGAATAACATGCTTGTCGTTTTTTGTTTGTCAATCTTTCGATGCAGGTCAACCCTGGGAGGAGGCATGCAGTCACAAAAACTTCCAAGCGCAAGGGGATAATCACCAGACGTGAAGTAGAGGTATAGTTACCCAATCTACCTCATCTTTTTGTTTCTTGTATGAGTTTTGGTATGTTTTTGGTAGTTAGAGAAGTATTTGAATTTTAGATGGTTAATTGAGCTGCCTACATTCTAAACCCTGGTGTAGTCATAGGGGAGTTTTTCTCGCTAGCATAGCCCCAAAAAGAATTCTAAGGGAACTCAGATTTATTTAGAGAAAATTCCTCTGGAAAGGAGCTCAATATTCAAAAAATGGGCCTTGGTGGCCTGGAATACCATATGTCTACTGAATTCTAAGGGAGGTCTTAGTCTTAGGGATTTGAAGGTTCTCAATACAAATATGGGAGCAAAAACTTGGTAGAGATGGCTATAGTGGAAAAAGGGGGATTGTAGAGCATCCTCTGGAAACAAAAGTATGCATATCAGTTAGACCCCTTAGAGCTCAAAAGGATGATGGACACCACCTATGGATTCCGCATTTGGAACTCATCTTGGAAAACTCGATGTCTAATTCAACAACACAACTTCTGGGAAATACATAATGGACAAGAAGCTCTCTTCTGGGAGGATTCATAGTAGCATATCCCAACATTTCAATCTGAACAACATCTAAATCAATTAAAAATTCCTCTATATACCCTCCTTGGTCTATAGGTCAACAACGATTGAACCACCACATCAACTGCTCCATATTGGTACACCTAGTATACAGATCTAGACCACATCCCCCTACAACAATGCCCCCTTCTTTAGACCCTTTTGGAGCTCCTAAATATTAAGAAAATCAAAGTCTCCTCTCAACCATACAAGCTCATATGGGGCTATCAACCTACTAGAAACTTTACCCTAAAAGAAGCCTATCATCTAGCCTCTCAACTCTTTGATCTCCTCGAGGAGGTCATCTGGAAGAAAGTATGGAAAAGTTGTTTGTGGCCTAAAGTTGCCACTTTCCTCTAGAAAGTTGCGCACACAAAGATTCTCACCTAGGATCATATATGAAGAAGATGTTTACAGGGATCGGGGTTATGTGTTCTCTACTCTAAGAACAATGAGTCCATGGAACACCTTCTCAACACGTTCAATAAACAACATTGTTTGTGACTATGGTGCTACCCCTTTCAAGCAATCAGATCGAATCAAGAATTATATTAGATCCACCATCTCCTTGTAAAGAGAGGCTTGCTATACCAACCTGATACTAAATCACATATGGAAGCTCTTTCTAGGTTTCATCCTTTGGGAAATCTGGAAGGAGCATAATTGCAAAATATTCAAAGATAAATCCCAAGCACTATAGGAAATTTGGGGTAGGATCAAGTAGAACATTAAGGATACCATCTCCAAAGAAAAGTGGGACCCTACATACTTTCAATGTTCTCCTCAAGCAAGAAACATTTTATCCTTTTGTCTACCTTCCACCCTCTTACCCTCTCTCACTTCCCCTGTTCTCCCTCCAAAACCTTCCATCCTTGTTTCATGGTCCCCCCCGCTTGGGTGCATTAAAATGAAATTCAATGGTGCTTCCAAAGACAATCCAGGTCCATCCAACTATGAAGGCATCTTCAAAGATAGTAATGGTCAAATTCTTCACATATATTATGGTTACCTAGGCATCAATTCCAACAATGATGTTGAAATTTGGGCCCTTATCAGAGGCCTAAAAATCACCCATAAATACCATTTCCATCAACTCATTATTGAGGGGGAATCCCAACTCATCATCCATTTTATTACCAAACCACAATGGGGCTCTTAACCCTAAAAACTCTCCACCCATTGGCTTTTGGAATCTCTAATTGTACTGGTGAGCACTCTCATTCTAAACATCTCATGTCTTGTTCCCTCACATGTCAAGTGTGAGGCGAACAAAGTTGTCAATCTTCTAGCTAATGTTGGCCTTGAAAATCACTCAACGTCTATCGATGTTAGTCGGGATGATCTCTCTCACCCTTATCTTCAACAATCATATATCTCTCTAGCTCAAGTTGATATCCATTCCTTGGATGTGGTGCTTGATAGCTCTCATGACCAAGTGGATGTAGGCTCTCAACACGTGGCTATCGGATCTCAACATGTCACCTCAAGGATAAACTTGGATAATTTGAACAACCTGTAGGGTGTCCATTCGAGTTCAGATGGTACAGGGGGGGATTATGGCAAGGTGTGGGAATACATGTGCTTAGTTTATCCTCTTCACTCACATGAACTTAATGAGGTTTCCTCTATACTCTTGTTCATATCAGGTAATTGAAATGGAAGTGGGGAACTTCCTTTAGATGACGAGTATGATCTTCGACATGAAGAAGATCTTGTGGCCACAACTTCAAATCATTTGACCACTCCTGATCATAATGATTAAGGAAGCAATTGATGATTTCCTAGTGAAATTCATTCAAGATTTAAGTATGTTAAATTGGGATTGTGATGGTAATGCATATGGTTCTATTCTACTTTGGTATATAGGTCATTACCTCTCATTTCTTGATGGTTTGACATGCTTATTACTCCCTCTTGTTGGTCTAGTCATGAATCCCAAAGGATGGAAATCTCATTCTTCCTTTGCGTATCATTCTCGTGCTGCAAATGCGACCATCGATGTTGTTGAATTTTATGAGGACTTTGTCCTGGAGGAAGACAAAGCTAAAATATTTGAACTTGAAGCTGATGTTCAATTAATCAGGGAGTTTAAAGAAGATGACGAGGTTGAGTTTCAGGTGGGGGTTTTTATTCTTGATATGGGTTGTAATCGGATGAGAAAATCTAAGTTCCACTGCACCCTTGAGATATATTGGCACACCAAAACCATGGTGGCCATCTGTATGCTACCCAAGGAGTAGGACTTTCGCTAGTTGAAAAGTAGTCTAGAAGCCCTAGAGCTCCAGAATGCATATATGCTCGAGGTGATTACCTGGCTAGATAAACACTACGGAGGTACTTTCTTCCCCCGACAGTGAACCCTGCAGGTCCTGAAAGTTCATATGCAGATGCTCGACGAGGAACTGCAGGTCACACTTGCTCCTAGTTTTGGCATGATCAATGATTTTTGCTTCTTAGTTTATAGGCTTTTAATTTTCTTTCTAGTTTTTAAAGCCACAATGAACCATATTGATACATGAGGACTTGATATGAACTATGGTTTTAAGCTTTTAACTCAATTACTTCATGACAAATCCTGGTTTCCCCTTAGGGGAATGCATAATTTTTGGTTTTTGATGGTTTTATGCCCAAGAGACTATCATGGTATCTGTGGATCTGGAACAACAAGGCCTCACCTACATGCTTATTTGTAAATTTTGTCCATAGTTAATATAGAATACTTAAAAAAAAAAAACATTATAAAATATCAATAATATAATGTAATATAATGAACATAAATAAATAAATGATAGTAATTAAATATTTTTAATAATCTTTAATTATTTTATCTTCTACTCTACATTTGGCAATAATCGATTGGCCAGATAATTAAAACATAGAAAAAAAGGAAAAAAAAAAGAATTAACCAAAAACGAAATACAATAAAAAACGATAAAAAAAATGGATATCATCTCATCTCTCCATTACATATTTAAAATTTGTTTTTTCTTATCTCATGCCAGATCACACTTGAAAACTGAAATGATTGGTTTATGGTTGAAAATTGAAACAGTCAGGGAATGGAGATATACGGAAATTCATGCCATGTACTGGAGAATGTAAATAACCAACATAAAACATGGTTGGGAAGGCAATTGACTTTTGAAACTAGGAGTGGAAATAGAGGGAAATTGTCACACCAATGTATTGGAATATGAAAATTGTGGACTCACTATGTCACATAAATGCAATCGACCTTGGAAATGTGGTAGAGAGTTCTAATTAGGATATGGAAATCGTTGATCAATCTTAATCCTACCTTGGTAACACAATCAAGTCTTAATCCTACCTTGGTAACACAATCGACCTTAGAAATGTGTCAAAACATTTTAATTAGGAGGTTGTCGATGGATATGGAAATTGCTAATCAATCCTAATCTTGCTCACTAATAGCTAACACCAACATTACAATTTACAAGAATGTTAAGGTATTAAATCCAACCCCTTCCTTTAATGGATGCAACCAAAGATATTTCCATTTTATTGCATCCTCTCCACATGATCAATGTATCATTAAAGCTCATTTAATCTGACACTTTCCAATAACAAATACGCTTACCAACCTAATAAAAAGATAGAGATAAATATTAATTTAATTTAAATTAGTTTAAATTAGATTTATAAAATTAAAATATCAAATATATAAAAAGATAAACATTTTTTAAGGACACATAAATTTGAGATTTACACATCTAAAGATTTAATCACTCTCACTCTCACATGTTTGATAGATTTGGAACTAAAATCATTGTCACATTTGATAGGTTGGGAGCTAAAATATAATTAAAGTATTATTTTATTAATATATGTATTTTTAAATTCAATTGATTTGTATTTTTATTATTATATATTTTTTTATAATATGTTATTATTTTCTTAAATTATCAAATGTATTTATTTGTATAAATTAAAATATAGCAATAATTTTTTATTGTTATATTTGTTTTAAATTAATTTAAAATCAATACTATAAATTATATATATATATATATATATATATATATATATATATATATATCAAAATTGGGAAATTTGTTATTATAAAAGAAACTTAGAATACAAAAACAATCATCTTAAGTTTTCAAGTAACGGTGACATCTTTCATATCCCACAAAACATAACTTGTAAAAGTCCACAATTAATACATCCCAAAGCTTCTTAGATATATACTTACAAGTATACAACTTTTAAAAAATCCCTAAAATTCTAATTGTTGTATTGAACATAGAGATTAGTGAAATACATGGTGACTATTGGCTTCTTTCTGTCAAATGTTGGAAGGAATGGAGTTTTGGTTTCCAAGATCCATGTCCTCCAGGTGAACTGTGTCTTCCTTCTTAAAATTTGTCTAGATTGAATTTGTTGACATCCTGTGAACATAAATTGCAAAGTGGGTGTCTTTACTTAGATTAATGACCATATTCCTCAACATATTGCATTCTCCCTCTCATACATCAGTTTGATGTTTTTGCTAAACCAGGGTATTCATGATTATAACATTTTTGGAAGTGCACTAATGTTCATTTTCATGCACCTTAGAAGTCACTGAAAAAAAAGAGGTTTTGTTGCATTGCATGGACTCTTCATATCTTCTAAGAAACATTTTAAAATATTGGGTTTTCCCTTAATCCATGAGAACAACACATTGATGAAAAATATGATGTCATCTCTTGACAAGGGCATTCTAAGGTTCAAGCTGGGGTATAGAGGGAATAACACAAATGAAGCCATATTTCCAACACAAAAGAGGACCCCTTACGATGCAAATGGAACATAAATTATTATACTAGATTAAAGGATATATGGGTGGCTAGTGCCCAAAAACACTAGAGAAACATACCCCAAATGGAGAAAAACAAGGATGCAAGAAAAACCTATAGAACTAGGAGGGCCTTTGCTAGATAAACTCCAAATATGTAAAGATACTAGAATATAGATGAAAAACACTAAGAGAGAGACAACACATATAATATACTCGACTTCTAGGGACCTAGACCAAGAAATTGCACATTGTGCACTCCTTGAAACTATGTGTAATAAGAAGAAATTCTAAAAAAACACTATACACTAAAAAAGTCTCTAATAATAATAATAAAATATTAATAACAAAGTAAATTTTAACTTAAATTGGTTCTAATTAAAATATTCCCTCTAGGTAAATAGCTCAAAATTTAATATATATATATATATATATATATATATATATATATATATATATATATAATTTTGAGCTATTTACCTAGAGGGAATATTTTAATTAGAACCAATTTAAGTTGAAATTTACTTTGTTATATATATTTCTTGATAATTATTTGAATGTATATAGGATTCTAAAAATAAGTTAGAAAATTTATTAAATCTCGGATCTCTCACTTATGCCCCATTAAAAACATATGATTAAACAAATATAATAAAATTTGAACCTCTTAATTATGCTTCTATTAAAAACATATAATAATAAGTTAAAATTACGAATAAGTAAAATTCAAAAATTTTGTATGCAAAAATATATGCTAATAATTTTTTTTAAATATGTCAATATTATTTAGGAGGTAATAAAACTTTTTAATTCACCACACACATTATATTTTGGTATAATGAGTTGGAACCTTTGAGCCTAGCAAGCCTTGAATATGGAGGGAATCGATATACCCAAAAAAAGGTTGTGGCATGCTTTTGGGAACCACCTAATATTTAGCACTCTTCCATAACATAAACACAATAACCACTCCCCCAAATACAATTCCCGCTACTATCAATGACATACTTTCATCCATATGACTTGCCATCCCACTCGTACTTTACTACTTTTATTAGCATTATCACCTTTTCTCACTTGTATTTCATTGTCATTGCATGGATCTAAAGGTCAATCCCATAAGCACTTATTCTTTGAAATGATGATATAGAGAAAGTGGAAAATTATGATCATGATAGGATTTTCCCACATAGAATGTTTGATGAAATGTCCAAAACAACTCATTCATGTAGTTTATAGATATCTTCAGGGACCGATCCACTATAATTATTTTTTTCCAAGTCCTACTACGCCAAAGTAGATATCCCACTAAGAGATAAAAACATTTTCCCTTCCAATTGATTTTGAGATAAATTCAATAATCACAAGAAACTCATACTTCCTATGCTTACAAGGATTTCTCCTGTAAGATTATTGCATGACAAATCAATTATAGTGTTTATAGAAAATAGATATGACAAAATATACACACTTCTTTTCATATCAATTTATATTTTATCAAATAATTTGTGATCATCTAACACATTTACAAATCTAGAGAGTCTCTCAAGATATCATAGTATTCTTCCATTGAATTTATTGTTGGATAAATCCATCACATGCAACTTGGTGAGATTTGTGATGTGCTAAGGAATACAACCATGCAAATTATTGTAACCAAGGCTTAAAGCTCTTAAGTCATGAAAAAATATGAAGTACCAAGGAAACTCACTTGTCAATCAATTTTTCCTTAAATCCAGTAGTTAAATCAAGGTACAGTGGGCCAAACATGTGGGTAACATCCTGAAAAAATTATTAGAATGAGTAGAGAAAACTATCATGGAAGTGCAATTGCTAATGATGTTAGGAAGCGGTCCCTCCAAGTTGTTTTTTTATAGATCTAATATGTCAAGTGAAACCAAACCATTCATATTATTAGGAATATCGCCACAAAAATATTATTATATGTTTTTAGTCAAATGAGAGCCTTTAGCCGACATATTCTATATGGGATATGCCTGGTGATTTTGTTTGAATCCAAATGCAAGTCCTTTAATGAATGAGTATTTCCTATGCCTCTTAGTGTTGTGTCTATCAAATTATTATTTGAAAGGTAAAGGGATTCAATATTTCTTAAATTGGTAATGGATTTAGGTATGCTACCTATGATCATATTACCAGTAAGATATAGGGAAGACAAAGTACTCAAATTAACAAGGCTTACAAGGATGCAACTAATGAGCATGTTTGACTGAAGATCTAGGTAAGTCAATTGACCCAAATTGGGAATGGATATAAGAATTCTATTGGTGATCATGTTTGTTTGAGGATTTAGGTGATTCAACTTTGTTAAATTAATAATGAATTTAAATATGCTTCTACTGATTGTGTTGTATGAAAGAGCTACAAAGGTAAATTTTGTCAAATTGGCAATGTATTTAATATGTTCCCTTTGAGGTTAAGACTAAGAGATAAAGAGGAGAGGGGAAGCCAAAATATTTAAAAAGGAACAAAACCTCAAATATTATGGTTGTGATTCGATATGTGTGTAAGTTGTGTCAAATTAACCAACTGGCATGGTATACTTCCATAGATTTTGTTGCCTTTGAGAATCAGGTACTCTAGTTTTTGTAACAAGCCCAATTCCACTAGAATAGAACCTACGAGTAGATCAGATCTTAGGGAAAGAATTGGCAATGCTTTCATGTACCCAATCTTTGGTGGAATTCCTCTACTCAAATTATAATTACCAAAAAATATTCGAAGTGCCCAATAATGAGAAGTTTCCAAGAGATGGAGAAAGGGTACCTTCCAATAAGGACTAGGAGAGGTCTATGGAGACCAATATTTTGGTGTGTTATCTACAACTAGTACCAAACCATGACTCATGAACATATGTTCTTGAAGTTATTATCTATCCAATTGGAAAGTGAGCTAGATGGATTGGATTTGATGTAATTTTTGAATGATAAAAGAGCATCAAGGTCCTTTTTATTCTGGGGGTACATTGATGATAATATGAATTCACCTTATTCTACCATGCATTCAAAATCAAAGTTAAACCAACGGGCATGTGGTCATACAAAGATTGATAATCATCATATAAAATTCACAGTTTCATCCCCCACCCATAGTTTTACCTATCACCCTCACCCTATTAAATGCACAACTTCACCCCCACTCCCATGCTCACCCTATTTACTTGTACATTATGGTGGTGGTTGGTGAAGCTAGACATTTTAAAATGCATGGTTTCACCCACCACCCCCACCCATAGTTTCACCTACTACCCCACCTTATTAAATAAAGTGGGGTGAAGAGTGAAACTATGCATTCATCTTGTGCTCGTACCCCCACCCATAATTTCTCCCTCGACCCCCACTCCCCACATACAATTTCACCCCCACCCTTAAATAAGGTGGAAGTGACGAGTGAAACTATGCGTTCACTCCTCGCCCACATCCCCACCCATAGTTTCAATGCATAATTTCACCCTCCACCCCCATGCTCACCCTATTTATTTGTATATTATGGGGTTGAGGGGTGAAACTTTGCATTTTGAAATGCATGGTTTCATTCACCACCCCCACCCAATGTTTCACTTGCTACTCCCACCTTATTAAATAAGATGGTGGTGGAAGGTGAAATTGTGCATTCACCCCTTGCCCACATCCCCACCCATAATTTCTCCCCCCACCCCAACCTCCTACATACAATTTCACCTCCCCACCCCTAAATAAGGTGGGAGTGGGGGGTGAAATTGTGCATTCACCCCTTACCCACACCCCCACCTCCACTCTATTAAATGCATAGTTTCACCCCAAATTCATGTTCACCATATTTAATTATATATTGTCTAGTTGTGAATGGTGTTGGGAAGTGGAACTATGCATTCATCCCACATCCCCTATGCCACCCATAGTTTTGGACCCCATTAAATACACAGTTTCAAGCCCCACCAACAATTTCAAACCCCATTAAATACACAATTTCAAGCCCCACCCCAGGCTCACCCTATTTAATTATATATTTAATAAAATTAATTCTTAAATATTATTTTAATATTCAACTAAATACATAACAAAATCATATTTAATTATATAATCTATATATATATATATATATA
>ML778836.1:786826-797116 GCA_009831015.1 Picea engelmannii
ACTTGAGATCAATGGCTAAGATTTAATTCACTAATGCGAATAAATTTAACACTTCATTAAATAAAACTCAACTAATTAATAAAAGAACTTTACTTTAATAATTCCTTTAGTTAAATTAAATTACTAAGGTAGAAGGCTTTGGATGATTTCCATACGTCTAGAAACTTAGGCCTGTGTGGAAGTACATGTCCAATGCTACAAACATCAACACTTCCTCTTAGCAAGGACAATATTATGAACCACTCCATGTTTGTCCCTAAAAATACAAACTTCCTTTTAACCAAGGGTTTGATCAAAATGTCTGCAACTTGTTCATCTGTGGAAACATATTGAAGCTTCATTTCTCTGCTCTGGGTCATGTCTCAAATGAAGTGATACCTTATCTATATATTCTTGGACTTGTCATGGAATAATGGATTCTCAAAGAGTTTGATACATCTATGATTATCATAGTATATCACCATGGGCTCCAAATCCTAATCAAATAATCTTGTAAGCAATTTGAGAAGCCAAATGGATTCACAACTAGACATACTCATTTCCATATACTCTACCTCTATTGAGCTGAGTGCTACAAAATTATTCTTCCTGTTGAACCATGATATCAGTGTCCATCCCAAGTTGAAGCAACACCATGAGGTGCTCTTCCTATCTAGTGCACTCCTTGCCCAATATGAGTCTAAATATCCCTGTAGAGTCACTCCATCACCTCCAAGATACCTTGACCCATACTCCACTCTACCTTTCAAGTACCTGAGCACATGCTTCGCTACTATCCAATGCACATGCCTCAGCTCCACCATGAATTGGATTAAGATGTTCAAAGAAAAACATATATCTGGCCTGGTGTTGATAAAATAGATCAAGGAACCTATTAGTTGTCTGTATATATTGAAATCCACAAACTATAAATCTGAAGTGACAACCTTCTTCAGGTTGGTAAGCATAAGTGTAGCCATCGATCTACAATCCTCCATCTTGAATCTCCTTAAGATCTATATTGTGTACTTCCCTTGACCAAGGAATATCTCTCTCGATATCTGTCATACCTCTAACCCAAATAAATAATGCATCAAGATAATGTCCTTTATCTCAAACTCTATAGAAAATTCTTCCTTGCACCTTGCTATAAGCTCCTTTGCACCTGTGAGAAATAAATCATCCACTTGCAACACCAAGATGAGTGGATCAGACCTAACAAGTATGAAGTACAATTTAGGATCCACCTCACTCTTGGTGAATCCCATACTCAACAAGTATCTGTCAATCATGGAATACCATTCCCTGAGTGTATTTTTTATTCTAAACAATGATTTCTTAAACTTGCACACATGAGACTCTCTCCCATGTACCTCAAATCCCCAAGGTTTCTCTGTATATACTTCTTCATCAATGATCCCATTGAAGAAAGATATCTTCACGTACATCTAGTGAATCCTCCACCCCATAACCAAGGCAATAGATATAACATCTCTAATGGAAGAAAACCTAGTGAATGGAGAAGATGTGTCCGTGTATTCCACTCCCCCTCTCTAGGAGAACCCTCCGCCGCAAACATTGTCTTGAAATTATCAATGCTTCCATATGCAACACTTTTGATCTTGAAGAGCCACCTGGAACTCACCACTGACTTCCCCTTCAGTCTCGATACTACATCCCACACATCATTCTTCGTGATAGAGGCATACACCTCCACCATGGTGTCCTGCCAAACTTACTGATTTGCCACTTTCTGAAAATTGGAAGGATTAGCATCAATGATGCTACTCATAAGTGCCATATATTTGGGAAACCTCCTCGGAGGCCTTCTCTCCTTGAATGCACTCCTAAGAGCCTCAATAGAATTCTTCAATGTATGTAATAACCACATGGGTCTCTTGAAAGAAATGGAAGGGGATAAATCCTCCTCCCCACTTGAATTATGACTCCCTAAACTAGAAGATGTTGAGTGTTGTTCATACTTTGGAGCCTCCTTCTTCCCATTCTCTACCACTGGTGAGAACTCTTGATACTTCCTAGATGCCAATTTCTCCTGAAACTTAACATCTTTGCTCACAATTATCTTCATCTATGTTGGTACGAAGATCCTATAAGCCTTTGAGGTCTCGTTGTACCCAAAACATATTCCCTTTTTCCTGAAGGCTCCATCTTCGTCCTCTTCTCCATAGGCACATGGATTATACTAGACTACCAAATATTATGAAGTGTCCTATGTTTTGGATTCACTCTTGTGAATGCCTCCTCCATAGTCTTTCCCCCCAATATCCTATGAGGACTCCTGTTATACACATATATTGTTGTGTTACACGCCTCTTCCTAAAGAAACATAGGTAGATCCTTGTCATGTATTATAACCTTGGAAGAATCGATGATGGACTTGTTATTTCTCTCCACAACCCCATTTTGTTATGGGTTGTATGATATTGTCAACTCCCTATTGATCCCTTCCTCCTTGCAGAAATACTTGAAGTCATTGGAGGTGCACTCTTCCCCATTATCTTACCTCAATACCTTGATCCTCCTCCTTTTTTGGTTCTCCACCTGAGCCTTAAACTCCTAGAACCAACTGAATACCTGATCATTGGTCTTCATAAAAAAGATCTGGGTTTTCCTGGAAAATTCAACAATGAATGTCACATATTATGGCGCTCCTTGTACTGATGCTACTAAAATTGGTCCACACACATATGAATGAATAATATCCAATATCCCCTTGGACCTACTCTCGTTGCTTGGAAAAGTAGCCTTGGCATTCTTGTCGATTGTACACCCTCTGCACATGCCTTATTGCTCAACATCGAACTCTGGAAGACCTGTTATAACCCTAAATTGCACCACACATGCTTACCTGGCATCAGGCCAACTCATATCCCTTCTTTGCCAAAACAATGTTGAACAACTCTTTGAAAATCCTCTTGTATAAAGGCCCATGCACCCTAATCCATTACTGCACGTGTGTACACACTGGCTGACCCAAAACAACCCGAATGGACCGACAAAAGCATGACAAAAGGAAAGTTGCCGATGGGACAAAAAGATATGGGTGATTTAACTGAAACTCCCGGCCATGCATGGCCGAGGGTTCGTCCAAATACCTAGCTCCTTCTAGCCTATAAAATAAGGGGTAGGGGTCCCATTTGGAAGAGGAAAAATATAGCAAAGAAACTCTACCCATTTACGTATTCCCATTGTCCAAACCCTTTAGCCTTTCCTTGTGCCAAAGGAGATTCAAAGCAAAGAAGTTGGAGGACAAAAGAAGAGGAGCCTAGGATCAGGTTCAAGGTGTGGTGGTCGGTCTCAAATTTTGTAATTTGACTCATTCAAAGTAATAAAGAAAATGCTTTTCCCATCCCAATTCATGAACTGTTTATAGTTTGATCAGTATATGTTTTGATTTCTAACCTGTTAGTATATAAGTAGTATGCATGCATAGTTGTTGCTTGTTTTGGATACAGGTCATCTTTGGAAGGAGTATTGCGAACAAGTAATCAAGCACAACGGAGGATCGACATCAAACGTCAGGAACAAGGTAGGTTGATCTTTCCATGCATTTACTAAGAAAAGGGGATTTAAATCTAGGGATGAAGGTAGAAAGTAGTTTCTTTTCGGTTATATCTGCATGCAAAGTCTGAACTCTATTGGCTAGTCCGTAGGGAGATTTTCCCAACAACACAATTGACGACCATACTGGGGAGACTCTCTAGGGTTCCTGGAATTTTATTTAGTTCTTGGATAGTTTTATAGACTAGTTTTTCTTGCCTGTTTTTTCTTTTAGTTTCTGTAAGGTCTGAGCTAGCAGGGAGTCTGGTTTTCCATACCATCTTTCCCTGTATTTTGCTTGACTGTGTTTTTTGGGATCCATAGAGGTATACATGGCCTGCACAAGGTCTGCACGTGTGTACCCGTGCCCTACCCTCTTACAGCCCGTGTGTGAACGCTAGCTGTAGAAGTAGCAGTAGCGTGTAGAGTTTAGAGAACTTCAGAGGCAGTCATTCTCTTCCATGTCAGAATCACACATTCTCAGGGGGTTTTCTGTAACTCTGTTTGAATCTTGTTTTCTAGCAGTCCCATCTCAGATTTTTTTTGCCTTATCATTTTTCCTTACATTATTTGTTTTTCTGTTAAAAAGAGAGTTCAAGCCTTGAAGGGATCCTGGTTATCAATATCAGTGGTCTCTTCCTGGTTTTGGGTTCTTTGTTTTCTTTTTTATCAGAGTTTAGATATACATGTGGCCTATACAAGGTTAGCTCGTGTGTACATGCACTCTGTCTCTATCCAACATGCGTTCGCACGTGTGCTGTTGAAGTGACAGTCGTGTGCTTGTACAGGATACTTGTTGTTAAGGGTAAGGCATTCATATTCTCCCTTGACAAGAATTATTCCTCTCAGGTGTTTGAATTTTTGTCTGAGCAGTCAGTAGATTAGGATTAATCTTACCCTTAGCTTGCTTTTTCTCATTTAAAAAGTTGTCAGAAAAATAAAATAATTTTCACGGTTTTTAGACAAGTGTGAGAGTCATTTTCTTTTAAAAATTGCTAGTGTGTGATTTTTTTTTTTTTATCTGATTCTTTGCGATCTGCAATTAGGCTAGAATTGTTTTTCTTGGTTTTTGCTTGTCTGTATCTTTTCTTTCTTTCTTTACTAGCATTTAAAATAAAATAAAAATCTCTTTTCATTTTCTTGTTTGGTTGAAGAGTGTGTTTCTGCATTATTAGCCAGGGAAAGGTCGTTTATTTCATAAGTTTTTGTAGTTCAATTAGATCATAAGTAGCTCATATTTGAGTGAAATTCCTTTGAAGTTTGTTGTCCAAAATCTTAGAAAAATTAAAAATATTTCTTTTGAAAAGTTGTTGAAATTTTGCATTCAGTAAAAGTTTTGTTTCCATCTTTTTTATTCATTTTTTGCTTTCATCTTTTACACATCATTAGTTTCACTTTCATAACCCTTAACGTAAGACAAAGCCATAAAATTAACGCTAAATTTAAAATCTTCTAGACTTTTATGTTTGTAGGGTTCACCAACTAGTTCAGAACTAGGGCCTTGGATTAGGTTGGAGAGGAAACTCTTCAAGGCCATTTAAAATCAAACATTGGAGTCTGATTTAGGGAGTGTCTAAGTCTAGTGTCATGAAAGTTATCTGAGACCCCCCTCTAACACAGGGGATAAACACGAATTCGCGTGCGGAAAGGTAGTGGAGATAACCCCTCCAAAGCTAGACCAATCGTAGTGGAGAACACATATAGAGGGCTTGTTTTGGGATTTCGTCGTTTGCATTTGCCACGGGGCTTCATGGGTCTCGAATCCATTCGAGGTCCTCAGTTATCTTCCAGAACATTTTCTCTTGATACCCTTGATAGGTTTCGGGCTTGATACCCTGCTCATTGTGGTCTACCCGACTTTCAACTGTACCCACATGGTGACTGTTCACGCACTATCAACCTAGTCGCCAATATTTTTAGGGACATACATAGGTGATTGTGGGGGTATACCACGATACCTAGGACAGACATCGGGCCACACTTTGTAGAGTATACCCGGAGGGTGCTTTCGTGTTCGATTTGCACTTGCACCGATAAGTTTCTCTAGTGTTGGTTGTTGTAACTGTTCTTCTAATTAATTTAGTGTTTTCCTGTCTTATCTTCTAGGGATTCTTTTTTAGTGTGTGTTACTTTTGAACATTTATACTACCTTTAGAGTGTCTTGGATATTCTCACACAGTGGAGGATCCCAAGCTCCGCCGGTCATGAAGGCTTCTTGGCCTGCAGCTAGTTACACAGGAGCCACCCCCGCCACCATTAAGGCGAAAGCTAGACCAACAAGGGTCTTTTGAAGCGACCGGGTTACAAACCATTGTGCCCAAACAACCCCCAAAGGAATCGACCGTTTTGGACCTTGAAGAAACCTCTCTTGGTCTGGTTGAAACCCCAACCAATGATTTCTTGGCACCTTTCATTCTACCAATTCAATTTTACGAGCGCTAGACAGTGTCACACACAACAATGGAAACAAATGTTGTTACTCCTTCTGTGAATTCTTCAATTCCCACCATGGTTGTCACCACAGGAGAACTTTCATCTCCTAACCCACTGTCGTTGGTATGATCCACCATGGTCTCGACCACAACTACTTCGCACAGTGTTCCGATCCCATCTTTGGCGGTGGCCACAACCCCTTTCACACCTAGTGCGACAGGCCCTTCGTTCTAGCGCTCCTCTACAAGGTCACATGGGGGGCACTCCTACTCCTTTTAATTCTTTCCCTTATGGAGGAGGTCATATCCCTCCTTCGTCCCCTTCACTCAGTGGATCGTATCAGCAATCCGCAGGGAAACCTACACACAATAGTTTATTTGGAGCAGGGAGTCAAGGACCACCTTCACATAGTATGCTGGTAGGTTTGACACCATTTTCTTGGAACATAACATTTGGTAACAACACCTTCTCGTCAGCCACTTTCTCGACTGGGGGAAACCCCATTTTTGGACAATCAACTCCTGCGCAGGGTACTATTCCTACACAAGGGGAAAACCTAGCAAGACCTTGGAATTCAGGGCAGGGATCCATTCCCTCCTTCGGAATGACGATCTGGGGTAATTCTTTCCACAATCAATGGAACCCCGGACAAACTACTATGCCTATCCCCACGGGACCGGCATGGGGTAATCCCTCCCAAAGTCCTTCGAATATAATGCATGCCCAACCATATATGTCCTATTTTGGAAATCAACCGATGATGTCTCCACATATGAAAAATCCTTACGCTAGCTAGAGCCATGGTTTCTACCAGAATCCAAGCCAGCAACCAAACTTTTCCTGGCAACCTGGTGCCAGTCAAACTCTAGGCCCCTTTTTCCCAGGTTATCAGCAACAACCCTAACTACTATTCCTGGGGACATTACACTTGCCATATTTGACAATGTTGTTGAATGACCCTATTTGTCACGATCCGCGTTGGCCTCTTATGCCGATGAAGTTTCCTTTGGACATTCCAAAGTTCGAGGCAAATCCTAACAAAGATCCAGGCGATCATGTGACTACCTTCCATTTTTGGTGCTCATCTAACTCATAGAAAGATGACTCCGTACAGTTGCGATTGTTTCAACGTACTCTCATTGGGAGTGCCACGAAATGGTACATTGAGCTTGATCACTCAAGATACTGTTCTTTTGGCAAACTGGCGATGGCTTTCCTAAACCATTTTCAGTTACCTGTGAGATACGATGCTAGTACAGAGCTACTCACCAATTTCGAACAAACAACAGTGGACCATATCTCTGATCACATCTGAGAATGGAGATGTCAGAAGAGTCTAATCAAGGTACCAGTCCCACCATCATTCCTTCTTGAGTGGTTTCTTAAGTCTTTGGTCCCGCAGTTATGCAAAGACGTCGTGACGTCCAGAGTTTTCTCCGAAGAAGATGCCATCATGAGGGATCAATAGTTTGAGTTCATCTATTCTCAGTATGGTTTATTATACAACATCTTGCCAGATGTGCCACGTTCAATACTGGATAAAACTAGATAGAGAGTTGGACCACATGTCGATGGTATTGTTGGTTCAGTACAAACAAAGCCCGCTAAGAAATTGACGAAGTAGTTGGAACAACCATCTATACAACACACAACGACCAACCAAACTACTGCTTTGGCTGCTCCCCCTACCAAAACGTCGGAGGTACACACAGTGCAATCGACTAACCCAAAGGCCACCCAACAGCCTGAAGGGAAGAAAAAACAATGAAAGAAGGGTAAGGGGGATAAAAAACCCATTGATAATGTTGGCGGGGACAACACTGAAAAGAGGAAGGTGAGGTATCCATGCAACTTGTGCGTGGAAGACCGACCGACCCATCTATGTCCTCGACTTGCAGAGGCCCAAAAATTTGTCATGCAGCAACAAAAGGCAGTGTTGACTATTCCTTTTCAAGATGGGAAAAATCTAACTCAAGCCTCTGCAAGCACGGAAGGGGGCATCCAAGAAACCTGCCCTCCTCCAAACAACCCTACATTTGTGAATGTATATATGGTTAGAGTTGATGCTTTCATATTTACTAGAGTGCACGACTATAGTAAACCAAGTGCTTCTGAGAAGGGTAAATAAGCGGATCTCCCATCTCTTCCTCTACAGATTGAGAAGACGTTGGGAGAAACAATGAAATGCATTCCAAAAGGTGCATTTAAAAAAGCTTCTCATAACCCAAATGCAAGGGCCGCCGAGAACTACTTTGTGGTGGAAGATTTATCACAAACCCATTGTGCGATGTCTTCTTTGGAGGTCCTCCAAAGTTGCCCTGCTCGGAGAAAATCCTTGTTAACCGCTTTGGGCTCTACTGAGACTTGTAATCTGGGTACCATCATGTTAGATACAACTGACTTAAAACCTCGTCTTCCTTACCACGTAGCATTTCAAATAGTAGTGGCTTATCATATGAAAACTTTTACTCGAAATATCTTCTGCATGGTGGTTGATGAGGGCGCTTCGACATGCGTTATGTCATTAATATGTTGGAAGGCCATTGGCCAGCTCATTTTGTCTCCATCACCTACTCTCCTCATTTCTTTCGACAGTCGTTCGTTTCGACCACATGGCATCGCTTCTTCTTTTCCTATGCAGTTAGGAGGGAAGACCATGTGTGTCGAAGTAGAGGTAGTCGATGCTCCCCTCGACTATAACATCTTGTTAGGCTAGAGTTGGACTTATTCTATGCAATTTGTGGTTGCTATAGTTTTTTGGATCTTGTTGTTTCCACATGAGGGTCGGATAGTGACCATCGATCAATTGTCTTTCTCCAGACTTGACCCAGCTTTGGGGGCATCCACGGTCTCGATGATTAATAATCCTCAACCAGGTGTCATCAACATAGGAGTTGGTTTGTGCCCATCCTTGATGGGTACCTTTGATTACCCACCTCCTCACGGCGATATGAAATTTATATCCAATCACCATAAGGTTGAGATTTTTCAAGTTTCGTCATTCTGCATAACTTACTTTGAGGATCCATGGATACTTCCTTCCCCATCGGCCATGATGGATGAGACAAGGCACCCAAGCATGTCCATGTGCTTGTCTACCACTGAAGTAGCGTACTCTTTAGTCCAACAAGTTTCAGCTAACCATGATCCGACCCCTACACAAGAGTTAGATCCACTTCTAGAGCCTATTTGGGCTCAGGGTTCTTTCGCTAACATTGATTCGTTAGACTTAGTCTTGCCTTCTGATGAAGCAGTAATCGAAGCAATGACTAGTCCAGACAAACCTTGGGAAGATCTTCATCACAGATCATATTTTCTCCCAGAGTTAAGTCGAATCGAAGTAGGATAATTCACCGTGACCATGACGGGAGATCAATCGTGTCCTATTGATCTCTTAGCTACACATGAAATTTATGCTGAGGGAAATATGGCAACTATCGCTGAAACTATACCAATCAACATCTCCCGAAACCCTGGCGTCGTGGAGAATGTCTTCGTCGGAGCAGAATGCTCCCCTGAAGAGATTCAAATATATATGGATCTTTTCAAAGAATTCCGCGACGTTTTTGCCTAGTCTTATGAGGAAATGCCAGGTATCGATCCAAAAATAGTTGAACATGAAATCACAACGTATCCTGATGCCAAGCCTATTCAACAGAAGCTTCATCCAGTTAATCCTAAAAAATCCGCAGCCATCAAGATTGAGGTTGAGAAATTTCTAAAGGTAGGTTTTATCTATCCTATCCATTTGACCCAATGGGTGTCAAATCCTGTGCCAGTCAATAAAAAACAAGGCACGATTCATGTATGTACCGACTTCCATGATTTAAATAAGGCATGTCCCAAAGATAATTTTCCAACACCATTCATTGACCAAATCATTGATGAATGTGCTGGTTACGAAGCCTTTTCTTTCATGGACGGTTTTTCAGGATATAATCAAATCCAAATCAAACCCGAAGACCAACACAAAACAACATTTATTTTTCCTTGGGGTACATTCCCATATTGTAAGATGCCTTTCGGTCTTAAAAATGATGGAGCCACATTCCAATGGGCCATGTATTTTTCTTTTCATGATCTCAAGCATATAGTCGAGGCCTATCTAGATGATTTAGCATCACAATCTCACAAGAGAAAGGATCATCCCACACACCTTAGACTTATCTTTGAACGTTGTCGCTACTTTAGGATTCGCTTGAAGCCAAACAAGTGCATCTTTTGCGTAATGTCAAGACGTTTGTTATGTTTCATCATATCAACAACAGGGATCATGGTCAGTCCTCTCAAGGTGGAGGCAATAATCCAGTTGCCCCC
>ML778836.1:812535-829090 GCA_009831015.1 Picea engelmannii
CATGACACTGAATACTGACACTCACTATGTCCATGGAAACCCCCCCGAAATCCATGAGAGAACATGGGGAGGTCAAGAGTTTTCGGAATATTAGGGGTTCAACAACAAGAGAATATTACTCAACAAGAAGAGTATATTATAGACCGATTTAAGGGCATCAGATGTCACTTACAAGGAATTGAACATGGGTGGGGAGGGTAAAAACCATTCATCCCAGCCATCCATGCTACATCCAATTGAGACACACACACACACACACACACACACACACACACACACATATGAAAAAGGGTCTCCTCTCTTACCCTTGCCATGATTTTATAATATTGAGTTATGACCTAACCCTAATATCCAAAGCGATTGACAATTGTGATTAGACTTTGCCTCACTTGAGATCAATGACTAAGATCTAATTCACTAATGCTAATAACTTTAGCATTTCACTAAATAAAACTCAACTAATTAATAAAATCACTTTACGTTAATAATTTCTTTAATTAAAGTAAATTACTAAGGTAGAAGGATTTGGATGACTTCCACACATCTATATATTTATACCTATGTGGAAGTATCTATCTGATGCTACAAATATAAATACTTACATGTGTGAACGTTGGTCACAGTGAGGGAATATTTAATGTCTCCCTATCACCCCATCTGGGGATCTATAAAAATTAAAGGACATGGAGGTGGGATTGATTCACTTATGTGTGCACAAGTCACAATACCATTTAATATAATATCTCCAAGTGCAACCACATGTTTAACCACTACCTCAAGGTTTCCCCATGGCTTCAGGTTAGGCCCTGATGGGAATTGAACACTGTCCAATAGTGGAAAAATCCTTGCTTTCCACCATTGGATCCAACCCCTTTGGGATATAAAAAATTGAAGGACAAGGGGGTGGGCTTTCATCCACTTATGTTTGCATAGGTCATGATAACATTTAATATAATATCTTTAGGTGAAACCACATTTTCAATCACTACCTCAAGGTGTCCCCATGGCTCCAAGCTAGGCCCTCATGGGAATTGAACCTTTCCCAATGATGAAAAACTCCTCTCTTTCCACCATTGGATCCAAACCCTTTGTTCTTTAAATTGAAAGACATGGGGGAGGGGGGATTTGATCCAATTATGCTTGCACATGTCACGATTATGTTTAATATAATATCTCTAGGTGCAACCACATGTTTGACCACTACCTCAAGGTGCCCCCATGGTTCCAGGCTAGCCCCTCATGGGAATTGAACCTTTCCCAATAGTGAAAAACTCTTCGTTTTACACCATTGGATCCAACCTCTTTGGGATCCGTGAGTAAGTTTTTGATTGAGGATCTTGAAAGATAATTGTCGGTTAGGGTTAGGAAGGTACCAATATTCTCATTCTTGTTAGGAAATTAAATATACTTCCACACTAATCCTAGCAGCAGAGAAGAATAATTTAATCAAGAAATAAAATGACACAAGCAATCATACAGTACACCGAGATCATGGATGATTTTAGGGGCTAAATTTCACTCATGGGCTAATTTTCCATGGTTTTTCCAAAAACGAGATTCGCTATTTTAAAAATGATTCGTCCAAATTCTATAGGATAAAATTATTTTACCTTAAAAATCGCCAAAATTTTATAAAAACTATATAAAATCCTTAGAAATTTGAATATTTTTACAAAAATATCGCCAAAACATTTATAGTTGGCATATGAAGGATTAGTAAGATTCTCCAAGGTTTCTACATTTTAAAATAAATTTCCATCCTTAAAATCATCCCTGACCGAGATTTTACCTTGGAAACTCTTAATAGTGAAAACCAACATTCATTTGAGCGTTTTTCTCTCTTGTTGTATTATTCAATCAGAATAAAAAGTTACATGTCTAACCTTGGTCAACACCTAAGACATAATCGACATCATACTCTCTTGTAAATGCAAGAACAACCCTGTAGCCAATTTGGCTTACATATATATGACCAACAACCTACACTTAAACATGCATTAACTTGCAAAAGTGCATTACAATATTCACTTACAATAAAATCATTTACGACCTTACAACAAACCTATTTATAGGCTTTACAGCAGGGAAAACCCTAAATTTTGGCACCCAAAAATGGTTACAGATCCATGCATATCATTGGCTACAAATCCCGCAAATCTCATGATTCTGTTACAGTCGACTCCAAGTTGGGTTTACTAGTCCACCTTCATTTGGTCTCTAGTCCGTCATTTTGCACCCACACTTCGACCTCTTGTCAATTAACTTGTCGTCGATATCTTCGACTTTGAATTTACCCGGTCGACTCCCTCAACCTTTGACTTTTTGTCGATCTACCTCGACTTTGACCTGTTGTTGATCCACCTTGAATTTGACTTGTTTTTGATCCACCTCAACTTCGACCATTATTCGATTCACCTCGACTAGAATTTCACTGCAAGGAATATAACAACCCAACATTGTCCCACTTGTTGTCTTCTTTTATAAAAAAGGAGATTCCTGAAATTTTATTCACAAACCTAGGGAAACAATGCCCATTGCCTCTCTGAACCAAGAGAACTTCACAACACTCATAGACTTGGTCAACGAGTCTGCTATGTTTTCCAATTTGTCTACTTTCTCCAGTAGAACTTTGTTACTTTCCACCATGTCTCTTATGAAATGGTATTGTTCATCAATGTCCTTAGTATTTGAATGATAAGCAGGGTTGTTTTCCAGAGATATTTTGACTGTTGTAACTTACCTTCATATCTCTCTGCTCAAACTAATTTTTTTAACACAACCTTTGAAGACATACCGCTTCTTTGCTTCCATGAGTGGTCATTGTTTATTCAACTTCTATTCTCGACAAGGCTACAACTTCCTGTCATTTACTCATCCAACTTATTGCTCCATCAAACAACTTGAATACATATCCACTGGTTGACCTCCGTCGATCTAGATCTCCATCCCAGTTAGCATCGACAAATCCATGTACATATAATTTTCCACTGTCACCTATAGGTTTTCATTGTTATCATATAACATATTCCTTCATGCCACATAAATACCTGAATACTCTCTTGACAGTGGTCCAATTCTCCTTTCTAGGTGTCAACATGTACCTGCTCAACACTCCCACTACATGGGAAATGTTTGGTCGAGTGAAAATGATCACATACATCAGACTACCAACCAAAATTTCATAGGTAACATGTGCCATGTCCTCTATATCTTCCTATGTCTTTGGACACTTTTCAACATTAAGCCTTTCTCCCATAGTAATTGGCACCTTCACCAGTTTTCAATCCTGCATGTTGAATTGTTTCAGAATTGTTTCAATATGCTTTGTCTTATTCAACCAAATCTTTCTAACGGCTCGATCTCTCTTAATTTCCATTCCCATAATGAATTTAGTTGCACTGAGATCCTTCATGTTGAATTTACTTCTTCACCTCCTTTATTGCATCCATCTTGCTTCCAATCAGCAACATGTCATCGACATACAAATCTACATATATGAAATGCACACCTTATTCCTTGGAATATATATGCAGTGATCATATTTGCTTCTCACAAATCCAAAACTAAGGATGTATGTGTCAAACTTATGGTACCACATCCTTGGCGATTTCTTTAGACCATAAAGGGATCTTTTGATTTTGCACACTAACTCTTGTTTTCCCTTTACTACAAATAATTCAGTTTGTTTCATGTAGATTTGTTCTTCCAGGTCCCCATGTAGGAACATTGTCTTCACATCCATATGTTCTATCTCTAGATCGAATGTTGCAGCCAGAGAAATTAGTAATCTAATGGAAGTTAGTTTTGCAACAAGGGAAAAATCTCACCGAAGTCGACTCCCTCGACTTGGGAATATCCTTTCGCTACCAGACGAGATTTGAACCTCTTGACTTGTCTTGCGACATTCATCTTCTTGAACACCCACTTGCTACCAAAGAAATTTCTTCCACTAGGTAACTTGACTAAATCCCATGTCTCATTCTTGTACAAAGATTCGATCTCTTCAACCATGGCATCCTTCCATAGTTTACCCTCTGTCGAGTTGACTGCCTCACCGACTGACTTGGGCTCATCGTCGATGGTAGTTAACATGAATGCAGAATGAAAGTTAGGTGGACTATACCTTTAGAATGGTTTTCTTTCTCTTTCTGACCTCCTTATCACCATAGTCAATTGTTCCACCTCTTCCTCAGATTCAGTCAACTCATATGAATCATCTTCTTTGTTCCTCAGTTCAAACCGCACCGTATCAGGATTATTCTTGGTCTAAACAACTTCCTCAGGATCATAATTACCTCTAACTTATTTGAAGAAAACATATCAACTGTACATTGTTCTCCTTGATGCAGGATCCCAAAGCTTATATCCTTTCATCCCTTCTTTATATCCAATGAAAATACATTTGACTACCTTCTTGTCCAGCTTAATCCTATTTTGCTTAGGAACATGCACAAATGCATCACAACCAAATACTTTGAGATGTGCCACCAATGAATTCTTACCAGACCATACCTCATTTGGAGTCGTGTTGACTAGCGTCGATGAAGGAGACATATTCACTAGATATATTGCAATCTTGACTACCTCTGCTCATAATTCTTGTGTGAGCCCAGCACCAGTGAGCATGCTCCTTTCCTTATCCATCAACATTCTATTCATTCTCTCGATAACTCCATTTTGTTGTGGGGTATATGGTGTAGTATTTTGGCATGCTATGCCACACTACTTACAGAACTGGTCAAATTCCTTTCCACGGAATTCACCACCATTGTCAGTTCTCAACAATTTAATCCTCTTCTCTGTCTGGTTTTCCACAAGAGCTTTAAATTCCTTAAGTCTCGCTAAAACCTCTTATTTCTTCCTCATGAAATATATCCATGTCTTCCTAGAAAAATCACTATGAAGGAGACATAATACATGGATCCATCAAGTGAAGGCACCGTAATCGGGCCAAACACATCACTATGCACCCATTATAGAATCCCATTTTCCCTTGTCGCTCCAGATGGGAACCTCACTTCACTTTGTTTCCCATATATAAAATGTTCACAAAAGTTGAATTCTAAACCACATTCAGGAAAACCTTCGACCATACATTTTCTTTTCATATATCGAAGTCCTTTTTCTCCAATGTGTCCCATCCTCTCATGCCATAGCTTGGTCGAGTTGATTTCATCATGTCTTGTCAAGTCGATTTGAACCGACTTAGCTCGAGTCGAGTCGAGTTGTGTTGAATTTGAGTCGAGTCAAGTCACAGTCGAGTCACAATTGATTTAATTTCAAGCCCCAACGATGATGTTGCATCCAGTCGATTTGACATTCCCTAACAACTTGTATGAGGTACCAATCCGAACTCCCTTCATTAAGACCATCGCACCTATGACCATCTTGCACAAATCCTTCTGAAACAGAGTATGCACACCTGCATCACTCATCTTGTTGACAAATATCAAGTTTGTTTCCAAATTTGGAATGTGTAGCACACCTAGAAGGGTTCTTTTCCTCCCATCATGTAGTGTCAATCAGAATATTCCCTATTCGAAAATTATGGTTATCAAGTTGTCCCCCAAGAAAAAATCACCCCCATCATATCGTTCATATTCACATAACCATTCTTTATGTTGTGTCATATGATAGGATGCTCCTAAATCGATCAACCAAACATCTTGATTTGACTATGTACTGTTCGACTCCAGGTACACATCACCTCCCTTGTCTGAGGTCATCTTTCTCTTAGTCAATTACTTCTCATCGGATGCAGCACTGACTTATGTTTCCTTTGAATTATAGTCTTTTTTGTTAGCACATGAATTGTTTATTCCTTAGCGTTTCATAAGTGGCACTACCAAATATTTCACAGAGAACGGAATCTGCATTTCATCATTCATTTTGGCAAATGAATACAATTGTTATGGGATTTTTATTTGTTTTGGGGAAAATTGAAATTATATTGAGTTATTCCCAATATCCAAATTCAAGAATCAGAGCACCCAGATATTTATGCTACCGAAAAGCATGCAGAAACATAGTCGGGTGCTACCTACAGGCGTTGCGTAATATTCTGGTAGAGGATAAATTGTGCAGAGTTATTCTGCCATTTTTGAGTCACTAATTTAAAACTTGGGTTATGAGCAGTTGAGGATGTATTTTTGAAAACTGGAGGAGGTTTTTTTTCATAACATTCCAGATAACAAAAACCTCTCTTATTTTTTCAAAATGTGTTTTAGCTTGAGATATATTGGACATAGAAGTATGCATTGCGTACTCTGCACAGTGGTGTTGCGTACTAATTTCCTGTAGCGGTCACGGTTTTGATATTCGCCATGTTGGGAGGTTTCCACATGTCAATGAGAGTTCGAATGGATTCTTAAGGATCAGTTAGATATCAAGGGACACCTACACCTAATATTTAGCTCCATCAAAGGCCTCATTCCTTCCAACAAATTTATTAATGACTTCCAACAAATGCCTGAAAATCAGCAGTTTGTTGGAGTTTTGTCTCTTTGATTGTTGCCACCTATCTCCAAGGCTTAGAATCCATTGGAGGATATGGGATTTGACCTCGTTAGGTTATTTGGATGCTATTTTCTATTTAAAGAGGGAGATATCTCTTGGAGAAGGAGAGGGGATGAGCCAAGAGAGGCTAGAGAGAGTAGGAATAGGCAATTTTCTGTGTGTGTTCATTTGTAAGCCCGTGGGCATTTTAGGATTGTAAGAATTACTGCTATTGGAGGCTCATGAGAACTATGATTTCAGATTCAACTCTTATTTTGTATTTCTTCTTATTTGAATATATTGCAGATTTTAGGATCAAAGGCTGTCAATGATTTATGGATCCCTAAGCAGTAGAGGATCTGATGTATTTTGCCCATCAGTCATTGTTTATATTCAAGTATTTCTTGATTCACTGAATTGAGAGGATCTCTATTTACCAAACATTCTATCTTATGTTTTCCTTCTTCATTTCTTCCACCTATCAGCATATAATCTTGTTTTCTGTTAAGCAACTTTTGTGCCTTAGATGAGTGAGATGTTTGTGACTCCATTGCCAGTTGGTGTAGCCTACTGATCTGCAATTTGTTGCCCTCTCTCTTTCTTTATCCATATTGTTGATCCACCTATTCAAAACCAAAGTTGTCTTTTACATTATGATGGGTGTTGAGCTTACACTTTAGCAGTCAAAGTGTGACTTTCAGTGCTAACATTTTTAGCACCATTGTCAGGGATGAATTTGAGCAGATTGAAAAGATCCCTAGGAAGAACAACATTGCACAGCTCCAACTTTAGATGGTGACTAAAGTTGGAAACCTTCAAGACTGCACATTCACCATGGTGGCTCCATTGTTCAAAATATGTTGGTGACTCCACTAGGGATGAGAAAAATCAAATGGCTATGAAGGCTATCTTGGCCAGGAGGTTTTCCCCACTCAATTTCTCAGCCATAGAGGATTATCCACATCCTATGCCTCTTATTGATGAATGGAAAGATCTGCTACCCAGATTTTATGAAGGTGAGAATGAAAACCATGTTGATCATGTTCATGAATTTCATGTTTTGATGCAACATCTTGACATCCATCATGAAGATATATTGATGAAAATTCTCATGTATTCATTGGAAGGTGATGCGAGGCAATGGTATAGAACACTCCCTGCTTCTATTATTTCCTCTTTGAAGGACTTTCATGATGTTTTTTATTCTCATTGCAAGCTAATTTATCCATCTAAAAGACTTTTTGAAAATTGTTGTGAGGGGTATGCATCATATATTCATGATTCAACAAGTGATTCCTCTAGTAGTGATGATGAGGGGTATGATTGCAAAGAGCATGACTTAGATGATGAGTTTCATAATGATTTTCCTAAATTTGAAGAAGACATGTATGATTCATGTCAAAATTTAGGTCCCCAAGAGATAGATCAATATGGACAATCCATCATTTCCTTATCTCCTCCTTTTCTTGATTCTTCAAGTCAAGAGGTCCTCCTAGTGTTGTGGGGAAATTGCACCCTACGGACTAACAAGCTAGGGCTTAAAATTGCATGTAGATCATGACCCTTAAGAGATTACTTTTAACCTTCTACCCCAAACCTAAAACCCTTTTTTGCATGCAAACATGGAAAGAATCAACTAACCTTTTTATTGACCGTTGGTGTAGATCCTCTGTTGCGCTTTATCCCTTTTGCTTCTGCTGCTCCTTCCAAAAAGCTTTCCTGCAATCAAGACCAAACTATGCATGCATGCTATTGATCTACTAGAGGGTTAGAGATTAAACATAAATCAAATAAAACATATAAGACTCATGTATTTGGGACGGGAAAAGTATCTTTTTATTAATCTCAATACGAATCAACTTACAATGATAATAGAGACTGGCCACCGTTCCTCGATCCTGATCCTGGGCTCCTCCTCTTCTTTGTCCTCCAACTGCTTTGCTTGAATTCTCTAAAGCTTGAGGAAAGGATAAAGGGTTGGGACAAAACGGATTCGGTAATTGGGCAGAGTTTCTTTGCTATGATTTTCCTCCTTTGAATAGTACCCCTACCCCTCCTTTTATAGGCTAGAAGGAGCTAGGGTTTTAGGCGAACTCTCGGCCATGCATGGGTGGGAGTTCCAGTTAATTGACCCAAAGCTTCTCGTTCCGTCGGCAACTTTCCTGATTTTTTTCTTTGTTAGGTAAACGCTGGTTGTAGTGGGCCAGCCAGCGTTCCAATGTGTTGAGTATAAGGCCTGCCAGCGTTCCAACGTGCCCAACAATGGGTTAGGGCGCAGGTTGCTTGATTTAAGAGGTTTTTTCAAGAGTTTGTTCAGCATGGCTTTGGCAATGAAGGGAAATGAGTTGGCCTAATGCCAGGTAAGCATGGATAGTGCAATTTAGGGTTATAACACCTAGATTTAGATTTATTTCATCATGAGAATAGTGTTGCAGCTTTTCATGACCAAATTCATAGCTTATCAGCCCCTCCTATCGTTAATGAACCAATGTGCCATGATTTTCCAAGTTTTGATGACTATGAGGATGTTTTCCCTAAGCAACCAGTTGTCCCATCTATTGTACTAATCCCCTCAGCCATTAATAGTCAAATGGTCATTGCTTCACCTTTGTATGATGATTATGAAGATGATTTCCATGAACAATCTGTTGAATACCTTACATCAGAAAAGTACCCTTCCCATCAAAGCAACAATAGCATGTTTCAACCCTCATGTCATATGTTTGTTGCTGAGAAAGAAGAAAAAGATGATAATCTAATTTTAGATGGTGAAAATATGAGAACTTGGGACCATAAGCCAAGCTATGATGAATATCCCTCACAATCAAAAGATAATATAGAAGAATTTAGTTTCCCAAGCACTTCTAATTGTAATGAACTGCCCTATCAACCCCCTATTCCTCTTGAAGACACAAGCTCAGTTTCATAAAACAGCCAAGATCAAATGCCATGTGATCAGATGAGAAAGGTTGAAATTAAAGAAAGACAAGCATCACTAAACATTTTTCCTAATACACCTCATGACCAGGAGTGGACCAAGGCCATATGCATTGAGGATGAATCAGAAAATCAAAAAGCCATACAACAACCAAGAACAATGGAGGAAGGACCTAAAACATTACTTTTCCTTTTTACACAATGCAATGTTGCAGGGGCAAGTATTGATGATTTTTTTCAGGATCCATTTGCAGCTTGTCTGCAAGTAGAAAGTGGGCCTAGGCTCATGGATTTCTTCAATGGAAAGTGTATTGCCAGAGGTTTCTTTGATGTGCCTTCAAGTAAGAATTATCTCTGGTGCTTAAGGAAGAACATTTCAAATCTTCAAACAGTTGAAAAAATGATGAAATGTCTTCATTGGTTGTTTCATGTAACTTGAAAGCTTCATTTTCCCAATAATTAGAGTAGGTGTGTGCAATAAGCTTGCTAGACAAGCATCGTTTTCATCATTTTGTCAGTTTTAGTTTTCATTTTCATTTAGTTTCAGCTGAAGGTCACAGATCAAAGTAGATTGCAGAGGTTAAAGGCTGAGAGCATGACTCCACAAGCCCAAAGGATAAGGCACTAAAACTACAAGAGTTATTAGAGCCTCACAGGGAGGACTCTATCCCCCATGGAGCCTGTGTTATCAAAAGATTGGTTTATGCCTCAGCGTTGCATAAGTGGCGCTACCTAATATTTCATAGAGAACACAATCTTCATTTCATCATTCATTTTGGCAAATGAATACAATTGTTATGGGATTTTTATTTGTTTTGGGGAAAATTGAAATTATATTGAGTTATTCCCAATATCCAAGTTCAAGGATCATAGCACCCATGGATTTATGTTACCGAATTGCATGCAGAAACACAGTCGGACGCTACCTATAGGTGCTGCATAATATTCTGGCAGAGGATAAATTGTGCAGAGTTATTCTGCCAGTTTTGAGTCACTAATTTAAAACTTGGGTTATGAGCAGTTGAGGATGTATTTTTGAAAACTAGAGGAGGTTTTTGTTCATAAAATTCCAAATAACAAAAAACTCTCTCATTTTTTTAAAATGTGTTTTGGTTTGAGATATATTGGATATAGAAGTAGGTGTTGTGTACTCTACACAGTGGCGTTGCGTACTAATTTCCTGTAGCAGTCACGGTTTTGATATTCGCCTTGTTGGGAGGTTGCCACATGTCAAGGAGAGTTCGAATGGATTCTCAAGGATCAATTAGATATCAAGGGACAACTGAACCTAATATTTAGCTCCATCAAAGGCCTCATGCATGAGGTGGAAACAATTTATTAATGACTTCCAACAAATTCCTGAAAATCAGCAGTTTGTTGGAATTTTCTCTCTTTGATTATTGCCACCTATCTCCAAGGCTTAGAATCCAATGGAGGAGATGGGATTCAAAATCCTTTGGTTATTTGGATGCTATTTTCTATTTAAAGAGGGAGATATCTCTTGGATAAGGAGAGGGAATGAGCCAAGAGAGGCTAGAGAGAGTGGGAATAGGCAGTTTTCTGTGTGTGTTCATTTGTAAGCCTGTGGGAATTTTAGGATTGTAAGCATTATTGCTATTGGAGACTCATGAGAGCTATGATTTCAAATTGTAACTCTTCTTTTATATTTATTCTTATTTTAATATATTTCATATTTGAGGATCAAAGGCTGTCAATGATTTATGGATCCCTAAGCAATAGAGGATCTGCTGTATTTTTTCCATCAATCATTGTTTATATTCAAGTATTTGTTGATTCGTTGAATTGAGAGGATCTCTATTTACTGAACCCTCTATCTTATGTTTTCCTTCTTCATTTCTTCCACCTATCAGAATATAATCTTGTTTTATGTTAAGCATCTTTTGTGCCTTAGATGAGTGGGATGTTTGTGACTCCATTTCCCATTGGTGTAGCCTACTGATCTATAGTTTGTTGCCCTCTCTCTTTCTTTATCCATCTTGTTGATCCACCTATTCAAAACCAAAGTTATCTTTTACATTATTATGGGTGTTGAGATTACACTTTAGCAGTCAAAGTGTGACTTTCAGTGCTAACACTTTTTATAATGCCCATCTTTACCACATTTCTAGCATCTTTGCGTTGACTGAACTGCGGATTTAGATCTACCCTTAGACTTAAAATTTCTACTGGAGAATCTTCCTTTATCTCTGTCTAGCGGTCAACCTCTCACAACTAGAGAATCTTTGGTTGATCCTTCCATGTTCTTCCTTCTTATTTATTCTGACATCAGAGAAGCAACCACGTCCTCTAGTGCTAGTGTGGTTGTATTGTTGGAAATGTTTAACAGGTAGCATATGCTTGTCATTGATGGAAAGTACAACAATGAATATGGCATGAATACAGGAAGAATGTAACAGACAGGCACCAGAAGTATTTTGGGAAGAAGCTACAGAGAAACCTCGATGAAGCTGCAGAACAACTTCGATAATATCAGAAGAGATAGTGCAGAGGATGTTTAGTATGTTTTATAAGCAGCGTAAGCTTGTCATTGATGGCAAGTACAATAGTGGAGATGGCAGGATAAGAAGGATAAAATCTCGTGGAGATTCGGACATGAAAGCTCAGGAGGAACAACGTTGAGGAGAACGCGCACAACAAAGCTCAAGATACAGGAGTTTGCAAAGGAGAAGGAAGACAAAGATCGAGAGCCGTTGGATCTGATTCAGAAATCCTGTCAGCCGTCAGATCAGATAGGAGAAGCACGAGGTTTACCATCAGGAAAAGCCAAGGTGAAATCTTGAAAGGAGGGTTGTCTCATCGGGGTTTTCACATATCGGGAATCCTGTAAGCCAATGCATTACGGCATTGAAAAGCTTGAAACCCCAACGAATGGTAAGACTACGGTCATATAGGGGGAGGTCACATGGACCACGAGCTCAGCTGGAGGGACCACAAATCCCGGAAGCAGGAAGACCGTCGACCCAACTCATGTCAGCAGACCACGTCAGCTAGGGACACGTGGCACAATCAGGTAATGACAAGTGTCAGACTGATTCAACATTTCAGGAACATGTAAGTCATGAATCAGAGTGACACGTGGAAATATTCAACACATGTCAATCCATGTGTGACGTCATCATATGGACACCATATCAGAGTTTCAGGGATCGGGAGTTGGACATGACAAAGATTATTGACATCAGAAACCCCAATTTCGTGATATGTGAAATCGCGATGTAATCTGATCCGTCAGATTAAGGTTGAATCTAAACCATTGATTCCAGTCAATGGAGAGGCATCAAGGATCGGGACTTTGAAGTGACAAAACCACTTGACATCAGGAATGTCGATTTTGCGATATGTGAAATCACGATGTAATCTGAGCCATCAGATTAAGGTTGAATCTGAACCATTGATTCCAGTCAATGGAGAGGCATCGGGGATCGGGACTTTGAAGTGACAAAAACACTTGACAACAAGAACCTCGAAATCACGATGTGTGATTTCGCGATTTAATCACAGCCGTAGAATCAATCTTGGATCTAGACCATAGATGTAACTCCATATCAGAGTTTCAGGGATTGCGAATTCAAAAGGGAAAGAACACAATGCAACAAGAATCCTGATTTCGCGATATGAAAAATTGTGATTGAATCTGGACCGTCATATCCAGAAATGATCTGGACCGTTGATCTGACCTCTCACGGAGTTTCAGGGATCGGGATTTGTAAGTGACAAAAACTATGAACGCCAAGAATGTCGAAATCGCGATGAGTGAAATCCCGATTGGATCTGAACCGTTGGATCAAGTATTGATCGGAGGGTTATTGTTCTCTCTCACAGTTAACTACTGAGTATGGATTCTGTTAGCAAAATGGACTCATGATTGCAAATCAGTTAGCATTTCTGCTGGCCTTTCAGTTGCTTGGACATGTGTCTTCCTTTTGCCTAAGGAAATGGGAAGTGGAACCGCCATGGGGGTGTGTATAAAATAAAATGAGACAGACTATGTATGGTTGGCTATTCTGGAGGAAAAAGAGCTCATAATTGAAACAGAAAGGATGAGCTCAACTATTACAGAAAAGACGAAGAGTCTCAACTGCCAAAGAGGCTGAGGAATCTCAGCATAACACCCAGTGATGTTGAATGCATGGGAAAACCGCCAGAGAAGCTGAAGAGTTACCATGATGATCAGGCAGAGCACTCGAGAAGTTAAGGATATCGGAGCGGTGTGAGCATGCAGAGGAATTGAGCACATTGCATGCACGAGGTGCACAGAAGCTATATATACATGGTACAAGAAGAGATGTGTTGTTGTTACTATGGGAGTTTCAGTTGTCGTTGTTGAGGAGAATTCAGGTGTGTGCAAGGAGGCAGAGCGCAAGAGAAGAAAATGCACAGTCGAGGAATGTTGCATTGAAAGGATATGGTGCAGAGAGCATAAAATGGAGAAGAACAAAAAGCGCAAGGGGTTTGCAGAAGACACTAATGCAGACAGGGCAGAGTAGTGTAATAGAACAGTGACAAGGCTAGTAAGCCATTGAATAACTGTATTTCCCTGTAATGAGTTGTAGTAACAAAGATTTATATTTTAGGGTGGAAGAGAGGTGCCTGTATGATTGGAAGTTGGTGCTTCCATCCAGTTGGTGCTGGAAACACTCAGGGAGTTGGTGCTTCCTTCTAGTTGGTGCTAGAGAAACCAGGGAGTTGGTGCTTCCTTCCAGTTGGTGCTAGAGAAACCAAGGAGTTGGTGCTTCCTTCTAGTAGGTGCTAGAGAAAACAGAGAGTTGGTTCTCTCAGCAAGTAGCAGCTTGCAAAACAGAGGTTGTAGCCTCATTATGAGTTGGTGCTCATATGTATGATAATGTAAAGAATGTAACTATTATTTATCATATAAAGAAAAAGAGGTTTTTACGCTGTATGGGTTTCCTCAGAAAATATCTATCTCTGTGTTTCTCATATATGTGACTGATGTTGAATGTGCCATTGTTTATTTCCCTACATTATTGTGATCATCATTTAGTGTCTCAGCAAAGAGTTTAAAAGAAGCATAATTGTTTAAGCACGGTGACAACTGATTCACCCCCCCCCTCTCAGTTGTCCAACAATTGGTATCAGAGCCGGATCCCTCTTATCTAAGGGTAGATCCTAGAGCTTAAACATGACAAGCCATGAAGGGACTTCAGTCACTAGGCCTCCTCTATTTGATGGAATGAATTTTTCCTTCTGGAAGGTTAGAATGAGAACATACCTAATGGCCTTAGGAGCTGATGTATGGGATGTAGTAGAGACTGAATACATGAATCCTGTTGTGCCGGCTTCCAAGGACGATAAGTTAGAATTTAGCTTTAATGCTAAGGGAATGAATGCCATCTTGAATGGACTTGCTGAAGCCGATTTTGTGAAGGTGATGCATCTTCAAACTGCTAAAGAAATGTGGGACAAACTCATTAACAGCTATGAAGGTAGTGAGAAGGTGAAAGATGCCAAGCTTCAAACATACATAGTACAGTTTGAAAAGCTACAGATGAAAGAAGATGAAACTGTTGGAAAATACTTTCTGAGAGTAGAATAAATGGTAAATGCAATGAAGGCACTTGGTGAAACAATTGAGGAACCTGCCTTAGTTCAGAAAATTTTGAGATCTCTGCCAGATAGATTCAACCCAAAGGTCTCAGCTATAGAAGAACTTAATGATAAAAAGACTCTGTCCTTTGATCAAATTCTAGGAACGTTAACTGCATATGAGATGAGGATAGTAACAGATAAACCAACCTCTAGAGAAGCATCATTTAAAGAAGATAAAAATGAAGATTCTGAGCCTGATGAAATTGAATCAAAATTCGTGAGAAGACTAAAGAAAGGATTAGGCCAGTACCAAGGTAAGCTGCTCTTCAAATGTTTCAACTGTGGTAAGATAGGTCATTTTGAAAATAAACGTCCACACAAGAAACATGATCAAAACTCTGAAGATGAAGAGAAGCACAAATCAAGAAGATCTGATAAGAAGAAGAGTTTATGTGTAAACAATGATGACTCCTAGGAAGACACCGATAGTGATTCCTCATGTGAAGATAAAGTAAATGACTTCTTGCTTATGGCCAAATAGGATGGTGATAATGAAAGCAAGGTCAGTGATGAGAATGATGAAGAAGCTGTGGTTGATATGGAAGGAGAATTGATCAGTGCATTGGAAGAGATTGACAAACTCAGAATTAAGAACAGAAAGCAAAAACAATTGTTGATACTGTTTGAGAAAGATAGTAAACAGCTTGATGAAGACTTTGCCCTGCTGAAAGTGGAATTAGAAGAGGCAAGGAAAATTGAGGATATTCTGAAACATCAGCTATCAGAAAAGAGGGAAAGATTTGAAGCCTTGGAAGAAGAAGTAGTGAAAACTAGGAAAGAGATGGAGAAGTTTCAAGCATTGTATCATCAGAATATGTCCAGTATCAAAGCCTCAGAAGGATTAGCCACCATTCTGAATCAGCAAAGGAATCCAAAGCTGAAAACTGGTTTGGGTTATGAAGAGGGATCAAGTAGTGGTCAACCAAGAAACAAAGAACCCATCAAGTTTGTCAAAGCTATTGTCCATGTCAAATCGACAACCAATGACAACAACAAACCTGCAGAAACAAAGGAAGACAATCAATCGCCCAGGACAATTAATGGAAAAAGTGCCAGGACTGAATCTATAGAACAAAGAAATAATGCACTCCCTGCTCAAAGACATCATCAACATGAAAGAAATCAATTTTTTCAAAGAAGACAACCATTTTCCAGGTACAAAGGATTTTTCTATGGATATTGTTTCTATTGTTCTGACTTTGGTCACAAAGTTGTAAATTGTTCCTTAAGACTTAGACATGAGCAATTAAGATTTCCAAGGAATAAATATCTGCCACAACAAAGAATGATACAGCAAAGTAACAAACCATCACAGATTGCAAATTGCCAAATTAAGTCTAGAGACATGCAATTGAGGAGGTCAAGGATTAATAAATAGTCAATGAGTAGACAACGCTACAACAATAACTTTGACCTATTGAACAATGAGATTGAATGCTATAACTGTCACAACTTTGGCCACAAAGCTGCAAACTGCCATCTCAAGAATTACAAA
>ML778836.1:838011-864445 GCA_009831015.1 Picea engelmannii
AGAATAATCACAGCCATGGAATTGAATCAAAGCTTTCCTATTAATTCAATCTCTATACATGGGGATTTCTTCACAAGTTCTCTGCTCTGCTCTTCTTGCTCCTAAAATGAAAATGCTACCATGAATACAATAATACAAAGGAGGGTGCCTATATTCCGTTTTCCCTCTCGAAAGCAAAACTCTCTAATCTAGACTTAATTAAATTTATCTACTTGCATTAAATCTAATAAATGCCTCAGCTACCTAAGGACGAGAGCTTATCTGCTCAAGGTCCGTTACAATATACAAGTGCGCTTCATTACATCAACGCATTAATGTTTGGCGCAGCCATATTATAATGTTTCAAAATTTTGAATGCGGGCGTTGTCCAGCTGTCTTCTCTTTTCTCCACGTGTTGGCTCGCTTGATGGGTGAGCGATGCTCCTGCATCATACTCCTCAGCTCAAAAGATTTCATGGGCTCTTGTCCATGAGCTCCTGCACGGTGTGACCATGTTTCTGTATCACTGCATCTGTCTCCCAGCAGGCATCCTCCACTGGGTGGTTTTTCCATTTCACCAGGTATTCAAAATATTTCTTTCTCCTGGTTTTCCTGCCTACTCGCTTAGTCAGAATGCACTCCATCTGAGGTTTCTGTGCAACTGGCAATTGCTTCTGCCACTGGAATACTGGTTCATCAGTTCCAGTTTCTGTTCTCTCAGCCCTGTATGGGTATAAATCCAAAATGTTGAAAATTGGAGATATCCCGATGCCCTCTGGAAACTCAAGCTCATATGCGTTCTCACCGAATTTCTTCAGGATTCTGCATGGCCCAATTTCTTCATCTTGAGCTTGTTATATGTTCCCCTCGGGAACCTTTCTTTCCTCAAGTGCGCCAGAACCATGTCCCCAAATTCGAACTGAAGCTGTCTTTTTCTCTGATCGTCTCTACACTTATATTCCTGATTCGACTTCTGCAGTCGTTGCTTCACCTCCGCGTGAAGTTCTTGCATTGCCTCAGCGAACTCTTCAGCTCTCGCGCTGCTAGTTTCAGCCTATTCTGACTCCCTGAGCTCAGAAACTCCTCTTAGCTGTGTCCCATACAAAATTTGAAATTGGCTCTTACCTGTACTCCGATTCACCGAATCGTTGTACGCGAATTCTGCCTGTGGTAGGATTTGATCCCAACTGGTGTGATGCTCTGTCACCAGGCTCCTCAACAGATCTCCTAAGCTCCTGTTCACCAACTTAGTCTATCCATCTGTCTGTGGATGGTATGCAGAACTGAATGCCAAGTCAGTCCCCAGCTTCTTCCATAGCGTCCTCCAAAAATGACCTATGAACTTCATATCCCGATCCGAGACTATGCTTCTCGGCAATCCATGCAATCTCACAATTTCTTTGAAGAATAAATTCGCGATGTGCGTCGCATCGCTGGTCTTATGACACAGAATAAAATGTGCCATCTTTGAGAACCTGTCCACTACAACAAAGATGGAATCAACGCCTCTCTGCACTCTTGGAAATCCCAAGACAAAGTCCATACTAATGGCCTCCCATGGCCTCTCAGGTATGGGCAATGGCTGATATAACCCAGTGTTCTGCTTTCAAACTTTCATGTGTTGGCATATCCTGCATCGGTCAACAAACCGTTTAACATCGGCGCGCATACCCGGCCAAAAATATGATTCGCTTAGCTTGGCGAATGTTTTGTCATGCCCAAAATGACCTGCTAAGCCTCCACTATGTTTTTCTTTCACCAAATTCTCCCTCATGGAGCAATCTGGAATGCACAGTTGATTGTCGTTGAATAGCAATCCATCCTGGATCAGGTAGTCAATCCACGGAATCCTATCCCTGAGAACTGGGTTCTCGGCTGCTTCATAAGCTTCTGCAAAATCTGCATCACCTGCATACATATCCTTCAGATTTTCAAAACCCAATGTTTTGACCCTGAACTCCTGTAGTAATAAACATTTCCTGCTCAAGGCGTCAGCTACCTTATTAGCAGTCCCCGAAATGTTCTTTATCATGAATGTGAAATTTTGCATGTACTCCACCCACTTTGCATGCTTTTGATTAAGCTTATCCTGTTGACTTACGAATTGCAATGCATGATTGTCACTGTACAACACAAACTCTTTGGGTATCAAGTAATGCCTCCACTTCTTCAATGCCTGTATGATGGCATAGAAATCCTTATCATATGTGGAGTATTTCAGCTTCGTATCATCCATCTTCTCACTGTAATATGCTACAAGTCGGTCATCCTAACTCAAGACCCCTCCAACAACATACCCACTGGCGTCACACTTCACCTGGAAGGTTTTCTAAAAATATGGCAACACCAAAATTGGTTGCTCTGTGATCTTTTGCTTCAACAGATTGAAGCTTCTTTCAGCCTCGGTTGTCCAATGGAAAACTTTATGCCGCTTTTTCACAGTGTCCATCATCGAGGCGCTAATTCCACTGAAGTTTCGAATGAACTTTCTGTAGAAACTAGCTAAACCATGGAAGCTTCTTACCTCAAAAACATTTCTCGGCGATGGCCAGTTCCTGATTGCTTCCACCTTCTCAGGATCCATCTTTAATTCATTCGCTGAAATTACAAAACCCAAATAAATGAGTTCTGTCTGCATGAATGAACACTTCTTCAAATTTATTAGTAGCTTCTCCTGCTGTAGCCTTCTCATCATAATGGCCAAATGCCTCAAGTGTTCAGCCTTGGTCTTGCTGAATATTAGTATATCGTCCAAGTATACGACCACAAATTTGCCAATGAATTCCCGCAGGACTTCATTCATCAGCCTCATGAAAGTGCTTGGTGCATTTGTCAACCCAAACGGCATGACCATCCATTCGTACAAACCCTCGTTTGTCTTGAATGTTGTCTTCCATTCATCTCCCTCTCTCATCTGGATCTGATGATATCCGCTCTTGAGATATATCTTTGAAAAATAATTTGCCCCACTCAGGCAATCCATCAAGTCATCCATTCACGGCAGTGGAAACCTGTACCTGATGGTGATCTTGTTTATCGCCCTGGAGTCTGTACACATCCTCCAGCCTCCATCCTTCTTTGGGCTCAGTACTGTCGGAACAACACACAGACTCAGACTCTCTCTGACCAGTCCTTTGTCCAACAAGTCTTGCACTTGCATTTTGACCTCCTCATTCTCCTGAGGTGTCAACCTGTACGCTGCTTTGTTCGGTAAGCTTGCTCCGGGTATGAGGTCAATGTGATGACTCACACTCCTCATCGGTGACAACGAATGAGGTAGTTCGTCCACGATGATATCAACGAACTCTCCCAGCAGTTCCTGAATCTCTTCTGGCAAGTCATCCACTCTTGTGCTTGTCAGGACAATTCTCATCTTCCTGACAACAAAGAACAGTGGATCTTCATTCTTCTCCATCTCCGTGAGAAGTTCCTTCCCACTCATGAGAAGTATTGTGCTGCTCACCTCCAGCTTCACTTCCTTATTTTTTATCGGCAGCAGTGTGTGTGTCCTCCCATCCTTCTCCAAGGTGTATCTATTCATCCTCCCATCATGAACAACATTCCTATCATACTGCCATGGTCTTCCCAACAATACATGACAGACATCCATGGGGATAACATCACACAAAATTTTATCCTTATAATCACCAATTTTAAATTCAACCAAGCATTGTCTCGTAACACATACCTGGTGTCCTTTTTGCAGCCATGACACTTTGTATGGACTCGAGTGTTTGTTCGTCTTCAGCTCCAACTTCTCCACCATCTCGATTGAAACGAGATTATCGGTGCTTCTGCTGTCCACAATGACCTTGCATTTCCAGCCCTTGGTTTTGCACGTGGTCCTGAATAGTCTGCATCTTTGAGCTGTGTCCTCCACCTCTTTCTCAGGTTTTAAGAGAACTTTATGTACTGTCAGCGACTTCCCACTTCCAGTGTCTTCATCTTCTACGTCACATCTCTGCGCCTCAGCGACGTGAGCTTTTCCTCTGTCCATCTTCCTGTTTGGAAAGTACACGGCTTTGTGTCCGTCCTTCCCACATGTAAAACATGTGATGACTCCTCCTCAGCCTCTTCCTCTGCCTCGGGTACGAGGAATTACGTTGGCATCAACATATCCGCCACCCTGCTCAATATGCTGCCTCCTCGGCTCAGCATTTTGCTGCCTCTGCTGTGAGTTTCCACCCCTTTCAGCTTTACCCTGAGGCTTCTTCCAGTCCTCTTTGGGCTTCTGTGTTCATTCTTGGGCAACTGCCTTGCCTCTGGGCTGGCTTCTGCCTCGCCCCCGCTGTCCCTGCTTGCGGCTCAGCTTCTCCTCGGCTTTTAGAGCCATCTGGTACGCATCCTCAACGGTTCGGATGGTCAGCATGCTCAATTCATCCTGAATGTCATACCTCAACCCATTCAGGTATCTCACCACCTTTTCGTCATCACTCTCCCAATGACCTGCTCGAATGTTGAGCCTGTAGAACTCTTCGGTGTACTCCTTCACCGTCATCATTTTTTGTCTCAAGTTCTGCATGCGCCTGAACAGAGTGATCTAGTAGTCCCTGGGGATGAACTTGGCTTTCATCTTAGCGATAATCCGATCCCATCTCTTGATCTTTTGTTTTCCTTTGTAGCGCCTGTCTGCCTGTAGCTCATCCCACCATAAGGTTGCTGACCTTTTAGCTTTGTAACTGCATGCCTTACCTTCTTGTCCTCTTCAATATCTTCGTAATCGAAGTAGGTGTCGATTGCTCGGATCCAATCCAGCAACTCTTCTGTGTTTAGACTTCCCTCATAGACGGGAATGTCCATCTTCGTCTTTGAGCTCATCCTCGAAATGGCTCTGATCAACCTTTCTGTTGATGCATCCTCCGCCGTGACCTCTTTTGCATCGTGTCCAGCTTCCTCTTCAACTTCGGAATCACTGAACTCTACTGCACCAGCTCCACGCCTTTGGGTGGTCTCCATCTCTTCGAGTCTCGCCCTGAGATCTCGGATTTGGCGCTCCATCTCTAGGTTACCTACTGGTCTACCCCTTCTTCGGGCATCCCTGTCTTCACGATCAGGTGACTGCCTTCCTCTTCTGAGCGGCATTGTAAAATTTGCTTCTCCCTGCTACCTGAACAAAGAGAACTTAATCCCGCTCTGATACCACTTGGTGCGAAGTCGCGACCCTCACGGTCCATCCCGCTCTCACTAGGACCTTCTTCACGTTGGTCGAAGAGTCAACAGCTCTTCCACTTCCTTATCGGAAGTTTGCAACCCACAGCTCTTTCCACGCTACTCCCGTAGCGACTTAATAGGAGAGGTCGGAACCTCGACCCTCACGAATTCAATAGTTGGATAATGTCCCTTTGAACCCCCGAGACCCGAGGTAAGTCAACGCTAACTTTCCCCTCGCTAATCGGGACCTTCGCTTTATCGCTTTTCGTCGATCGGGGTACTAAGCCCTCGGAGTTCAAAACCCCGAGATTCGAGGTGCCGATCTCGCGACCTCGCTTCCCCGCGACCTCGCGACTTGCGAGTCCAAATGCTTGTCCCTTCAAATCCCGAGACTCGATGTCCCAAGATTTCTCGTCGCGTCAACTTGACTATGAATCATTCCATGCGCGAAAACGCCGAGACTTCGCTTCTTGCAATACCGCGATTTCCTCTATGTGAATTTAAGAGCCTTACTTAATGAGCTCCTGGAATGCTCAATCCACGAGCTAATTTGCGCTCCTCGTGATTCTTTCGACGCTTCTACTTTCCCCAAACTTCGAACTTTCTTCTGTTCACTCTGTAGACTTCACGTCCACTTTATCCTTGCTGCACCTTCGAACAAGGAGTGTCTCTCCACGAGATGGTTCATCAACCTACGACTATTCCTTGCGACTGGTGGCTTCTCCGTTCCATCTTCCACAAACTCTGAAGACCTATCCCTCTTGAGCTTGCTCTTGCTTCACAAGTTTTTGTGAAGACTTGTTGCGCGTACCCCTTGCACGGCTCTAATGCCAACCCTGCACTCCTGAGATGAGGATAAAGGTTTCCTCCAAGCAACCCTGTAGTCACGCATTCCTTGCGGACAAATTCAACTGCACCCTTGCAGGAATTCTCTGGTTCACTTAGAGAAACGATTCAAACTCATTCACTCAGACATTCAGATTTCAATTCTTCCATTAAATCACATACATGGCATATGAAAGAAGCGTGTAACAAGAAGTAAATATGCAAAGGCATAATTCCAACAACACACAGAGAATAAACACATCCATGGAATTGAATCAAGGTTTTCCTGTCTTCTTTTTTTCCAGGCTCGCCTTTGAGACTTCAATTCAACCTGCTCTCCACCTGTACGGTTCGAATAACCCAACACAATTCTAGAAGAGGAGAATAAGAGTTTAACTGTAGAGCCCCCTCGACGCACTCTATGCGGAGGAATTCAACTGCACTCTATGCAGGAATCTCCTGGCTGAAACAGAGAAACAACTGAAACTCATTCTCGCCTCTCTCCCAGATTTCTAATCTGCCATGAAATTACATATGCAGCATATACAATGAAGGCATAACAAGAAACAAGTATGCAACAACATAATATCAACAACACACAGAGAATAATCACAGCCATGGAATTGAATCAAAGCTTTCCTATTAATTCAATCTCTATACATGGGGATTTCTTCACAAGTTCTCTGCTCTTCTCTTCTTGCTCCTAAAATGCAAATGCTACCATGAATACAATAATACAAAGGAGGGTGCCTATATTCCGTTTTCCCTCTCGAAAGCAAAACTGTCTAATCTAGACTTAATTAAATTTATCTACTTGCATTAAATCTAATAAATGCCTCAGCTACCTAAGGACGAGAGCTTATCTGCTCAAGTTCTGTTACAATATACAAGTGCGCTTCATTACATCAACGCATTAATGTTTGGCGCATCCATATTACAATGTTTCAAAATTTTGAATGCGGGCGTTGTTCAGCTGTCTTCTCTTTGCTCCACGCGCTGGCTCGCTTGATGAGTGAGCGATGCTCCTGCATCATACTCCTCGGCTCAAAAGATTTCATGGGCTCCTGTCCATGAGCTCCTGCACGGTGTGACCATGTTTCTGTATCACTGCATCTGTCTCCCAGCTGGCATCCTCCACTGGGTGGTTTTTCCATTTCACCAGGTATTCAAAATATTGCTTTCTCCTGGTCTTCCTGCCTACTCGCTTATCCAGTATGCACTCCATCTGAGGTTTATGTGCAACCGGCAATTGCTTCTACCACTGGACTACTGGTTCATCAGTTCCAGTTTCTGTTCTCTCAGCCCTGTATGGGTATAAATCCGAAATGTTGAAAATCAGAGATATCCCGATGCCCTCTGGCAACTCAAGCTCATATGCGTTCTCGCCGAATTTCTTCAGGATTCTGCATGGCCCAATTTTCTTCATCTTGAGATTGTTATATGTTCCCCTTGGGAACCTTTCTTTCCTCAAGTACGCCAGAACCATGTCCCCAACTTCGAACTGAAGCTGTCTTTTTCTCTGATCGGCTCTGTGCTTATATTCCTGATTCGACTTCTGCAGTCGTTGCTTCACCTCCGCGTGAAGTTCTTGCATTGCCTCAGCGAACTCTTCAGCTCTCGTGCTGCTAGTTTCAGCCTGTTCTGACTCCCTAACCTCAGAAAATCCTCTCATCTGTGTCCCATACAAAATTTGAAATGGGCTCTTACCTGTACTCCGATTCACCGAATCGTTGTACGCGAATTCTGCCTGTGGTATTATTTGATCCCAACTGGTGTGATGCTCTGTCACCAGGCTCCTCAACAGATCTCCTAAGCTCCTGTTCACCAACTCAGTCTGTCCATCTGTCTGTGGATGGTATGCAGAACTGAATGCCAAGTCAGTCCCCAGCTTCTTCCATAGCGTCCTCCAAAAATGACCTATGAACTTCATATCCCGATCCGAGACTATGCTTCTCGGCAATCCATGCAATTTCACAATTTCTTTGAAGAATAAATTCGCGATGTGCGTCGCATCGTTGGTCTTATGACACGGAATAAAATGTGCCATCTTCGATAACCTGTCCACTACAACAAAGATGGAATCAACGCCTCTCTGCGTTCTCGGCAATCCCAAGACAAAGTCCATACTAATGGCCTCCCATGGCCTCTCAGGTATGGGCAATGGCTGATAGAACCCAGTGTTCTGCTTTCAGCCCTTTGCATGTTGGCATATCCTGCATAGGTCAACAAACCGTTTAACATCGGCGCGCATACCCGGCCAAAAATATGATTCGCTTAGCTTGGCGAATGTTCTGTCATGCCCAAAATGACCTGCTAAGCCTCCACTATGTTTTTCTTTCACCAAATTCTCCCTCATGGAGCAATCTGGAATGCACAGTTGATTGCCTTTGAACAACAATCCATCCTGGATCAGGTAGTCAATCCACGGACTCCTATCCCTGAGAACTGGGTTCTCGGCTGCTTCATAAGCTTCTGCAAAATCTGCATCACCTGCATACATATCCTTCATATTTTCAAAACCCAATGTTTTGACCCTGAACTCCTGCAGTAATAAACATTTCCTGCTCAAGGCGTCAGTGACCTTATTAGCATTCCTCGAAATGTGCTTTATCACTAATGTGAAATTTTGCATGTACTCCACCCACTTTGCATGCTTTTGATTCAGCTTATCCTGTTGACTTACGAATTGCAATGCATGATTGTCACTGTACAACACAAACTCTTTGGGTATCGAGTAATGCCTCCACTTCTTCAATGCCTGTATGATGGAATAGAACTCCTTATCATATGTGGAGTATTTCATCTTCGTATCATCCAGCTTCTCGCTGTAATATGCTACAGGTCGGTCATCCTGACTCAAGACCCCTCCAACAGCATACCCACTGGCATCACACTTCACCTGGAAGGTTTTCTGAAAATAAGGCAACACCAAAATTGATTGCTCTGTGATCTTTCACTTCAACAGATTGAAGCTTCTTTCAGCCTCGGTTGTCCAATGGAAAACTTTATGCCTCTTTTTCACAGTGTCCATCATCGAGGTGCTAATTCCACTGAAGTTTTGAATGAACTTTCTGTAGAAACTAGCTAAACCATGGAAGCTTCTTACCTCAAAAACATTTCTCGGCGATGGCCAATTCCTGATTACTTCCACCTTCTCAGGATCCATCTTTAATTCATTCGCTGAAATTACAAAACCCAAATAAATGAGTTCTGTTTGCATGAATGAACACTTCTTCAAATTTATCAGCAGCTTCTCCTGCTGTAGCCTTCTCATCACAATGTCCAAATGCCTCAAGTGTTCAGCCTTGGTCTTGCTGAATATCAGTATGTCGTCCAAGTATACGACCACAAATTTGCCAATGAATTCCTGCAGGACTTCATTCATCAGCCTCATGAAAGTGCTTGGCGCATTTGTCAACCCAAACGGCATGACCAGCCATTCGTAAAAACCCTCATTTGTCTTGAATGTTGTCTTCCATTCATCTCCCTCTCTCATCTGGATCTGATGATATCCGCTCTTGAGATCAATCTTTGAAAAATAATTTTCCCCACTCATGCAATCCATCAAGTCATCCATTTGCGGCAGTGGAAACCTGTACCTGATGGTGATCTTGTTTATCGCCCTGGAGTCTGTACACATCCTCCAGCATCCATCCTTCTTTGGGATCAGTACTGTCGGAACAGCACATGGACACAGAATCTCTCTGACCAGTCCTTTGTCCAACAAGTCTTGCACTTGCCTTTTGACCTCCTCATTCTCTTGAGGTGTCAACCTGTATGCTACTTTGTTCGATAAGCTTGCTCCGGGTATGAGGTCAATGTGATGACTCACACTCCTCAGCGGTGGCAATGAACGAGGTAGTTCGTCCACGATGATATCAACGAACTCTCCCAACAGTTTCTGAATCTCTTCTGGAAAGTCATCCACTCTTGTGCTTGTCAGGACAATTCTCGGCTTCCTGACAACAAAGAACTGTGGATCTTCATTCTTATCCATCTCCATGAGAAGTTCCTTCCCACTCATGAGAAGTATTGTGTTGCTCACCTCCGGCTTCACTTCCTTATTTTTTATCGGCAGCAGTGTGTGTGTCCTCCCATCCTTCTCCAAGGTGTATGTATTCATCCTCCCATCATGAACAACATTCCTATCATACTGCCATGGTCTTCCCAACAATACATGACAGACATCCATGGGGATAACATCACACAAAATTTTATCCTTATAATCACCCATTTTAAATTCAACCAAGCATTGTCTCGTAACACATACCTGGTGTCCTTTTTGCAGCCATGACACTTTGTATGGACTCGAGTGTTTGTTCGTCTTCAGCTCCAACTTCTCCACCATCTCAGTTGAAACGAGATTATCGGTGCTTCCGCTGTCCACGATGACCTTGCATTTCCAGCCCTTGGTTTTGCACGTGGTCCTGAACAGTCTGCATCTTTGAGTTGTGTCCTCCACCTCTTTCTCAGGTTTTAAGAGAATTTTATGCACTGTCAGCGACTTCCCACTTCCAGTGTCTTCATCTTCTATGTCACGCCTCTGCGCCTCAGCGACGTGAGCTTTTCCTCTGTCCATCTTCCTGTCTGGACAGTCCACGGCTTTGTGTCCGTCCTTCCCACATGTAAAACATGTGATGACTCCTCCTCGGCCTCTTCCTCTACCTTGGGTACGAGGAATTACGTTGGCATCAGCATATCCGCCACCCTGCTCAGTATGCTGCCTCCTTGGCTCAGCATTTTGCTGCCTCTGCTGTGAGTTTCCACCCCTTTTAGCTTTACCCTGAGGCTTCTTCCAGTCCTCTTTGGGCTTCTGTGTTTGTTCTTGGGCAACTGCCTTGCCTCTGGGCTGGCTTCTGCCTCGCCCCCGCTGTCCCTGCTTGCGACTCAACTTCTCCTCGACTTTTAGAGCCATCTGGTACGCATCCTCAGCGGTTCGGATGGTCAGCATGCTCAATTAATCCTGAATGTCATACCTCAACCCATTCAGGTATCTCGCCACCTTTTCGTCATCACTCTCCCGATGACCTGCTCGAATGTTGAGCCTGTAGAACTCTTCGGTGTACTCCTTCACCGTCATCATTTTTTGTCTCAGGTTCTGCATGCGCCTGAATAGAGTGATCTGGTAGTCCCTGGGGATGAACTTCGCTTTCATCTTAGCGATCATCCGATCCCAGCTCTTGATCTTTTGTTTTCCTTTGCAGCGCCTGTCTGCCTGCAGCTCATCCCACCATAAGGCTGCATGACCTTTTAGCTTTGTAACTGCATGCCTTACCTTCTTGTCCTCTTCGATATCTTCGTAATCGAAGTAGGTGTCGAGTGCTTGGATCCAATCCAGCAACTCTTCTGCATTTAGACTTCCCTCATAGACGGGAATGTCCATCTTCGTCTTCGAGCTCATCCTCGAAATGGCTCTGATTAACCTTTCTGTTGATGCATCCTCCGCCGTGACCTCTTCTGCATCGTGTCCAGCTTCCTCTTCAACTTCGGAATCGCTGAACTCTACTGCACCAGCTCCACGCCTTTGGGTGGTCTCCATCTCTTCGAGTCTCCCCCTGAGATCTCGGATTTGGCGCTCCATCTCTGGGTTACCTGCTGGTCTACCCCTTCTTCGGGCATCCCTGTCTTCACGATCAGGTGACTTCCTTTCTCTTTTGGGCGGCATTTTAAAATCCGCTTCTCCCTGCTACCTGAACAAAGAGAACTTAATCCTGCTCTGATACCACTTGGTGCGAAGTCGCGACCCTCACGGTCCAACCCGCTCTCACCAGGACCTTCTTCACGTTGGCTGAAGAGTCAACATCTCTTCCACTTCCTTATCGGAAGTTTGAAACCCACAGCTCTTTCCACGCTACTCCCGTAGCGACTTAATAGGAGAGGTCGAAACCTCGACCCTCACGAATTCAATAGTCGAATAATGTCCCTTCGGACCCCTGAGACCAGAGGTAAGTCAACGCTGACTTTCCCCTCGCTAATCGGGACCTTCGCTTTATCGTTTTTTGCCAATCGGGGTACTAAGCCCTCGGAGTTCAAAACCTCGAGATCCGAGGTGTCGATCTCGCGACCTCGCTTGCCCGTGACCTCGCGACTTGCGAGTCCAAATGCTTGTCCCTTCAACTCCCGAGACCCGATGTCCCAAGATTTCTCTTCGCGTCAACTTGACTATGAATCATTCCATGTGCGAAAACGCCGAGACTTCACTTCTCGCGATCCCGCGATTTCCTCTACGTGAATTTAAGAGCCTTACCTAACGAGCTCCCGGAACGCTCAATCCACGAGCTGAGTCGCGCTCCTCGTGATTCTTTCGACGCTTCTACTTTCCCCAACCTTCGAACTTTCTTCTGTTCGCTCTGTAGACTTCACATCCACTTTATCCTTGCTGCACCTTCGAACAAGGAGTGTCTCTCCACGAGATGGTTCGTCAACCTACGACTATTCCTTGCGACTGGTGGCTTCTCCGTTCCGTCTTCCACAAACTCTGAAGACCTATCCCTCTTGAGCTTGCTCTTACTTCACAAGTTTTTGTGAAGACTTGTTGTGTGTACCCCTTGCACGGCTCTAATGCCAACCCTGCACTCCTGAGATGAGGATAAAGGTTTCCTCCAAGCAACCCTGCAGTCACGCATTCCTTGCGGACAAATTCAACTGCACCCTTGCAGGAATTCTCTGGTTCACTTAGAGAAACGATTCAAACTCATTCACTCAGACATTCAGATTTCAATTCTTCCATAAAATCACATACACGACATATGAAAGAAGCGTGTAACAAGAAGCAAATATGCAAAGGCATAATGCCAACAACACACAGAGAATAAACACATCCATGGAATTGAATCAAGGTTTTCCTGTCTTCTTTTTTTCCAGGCTCTCCTTTGAGACTTCAATTCAACCTGCTCTCCACCTGCACGGTTCGAATAACCCAACACAATTCCAGAAGAGGAGAATAAGAGTTTAACTGTAGAGCCCCCTCGACGCACTCTATGCGGAGGAATTCAACTGCACTCTATGCAGGAATCTCCTGGCTTAAACAGAGAAACAACTGAAACTCATTCTCGCCTCTCTCCCAGATTTCTAATCTGGCATGAAATTACATATGCAGCATATACAATGAAGGCATAACAAGAAGCAAGTATGCAATAGCATAATATCAACAACACAGAGAGAATAATCACAGCCATGGAATTGAATCAAAGCTTTCCTATTAATTCAATCTCTATACATGGGGATTTCTTCACAAGTTCTCTGCTCTGCTCTTCTTGCTCCTAAAATGCAAATGCTACCATGAATACAATAATACAAAGGAGGGTGCCTATATTCCGTTTTCCCTCTCGAAAGCAAAACTGTCTAATCTAGACTTAATTAAATTTATCTACTTGCATTAAATCTAATAAATGCCTCAGCTACCTAAGGACGAGAGCTTATCTGCTCAAGGTCCGTTACAATATACAAGTGCGCTTCATTACATCAACACATTAATGTTTGGTGCAGCCATATTACAATGTTTCAAAATTTTGAATGCGGGCGTTGTCCAGCTGTCTTCTCTTTGCTCCACGCGCTAGCTCGCTTGATGGGTGAGCGATGCTCCTGCATCAATATTCCAATTGGTCCATTGACCCATAAGCAATGATCATTTGTTTTCTATAAAATCATACCATTCACCTTGAAGAATTTATGGTGATTCCTTCCACATGGTGAACCACACCATATAAAATGAGTGAGATCATGTTTCAATCATTGGTATGTGACCAATCCTTGATTCTAGAATGTGCCATATACTTCATTCCTAAGGCTATAACCTCACTTTGTTTTAACAAATGCAACCTTCTATCAATCTAAACATTGACCTCACTTTGTTTTAACAAATGCAACCTTCTTTCAATCTAAAAATTGACCTCACTTTGTTTTAACAAATGCAACCTTCTTTCAATCTAAACATTGACCTCCCTTCATTCTCAAGACTCATCTATTTCCAATCAAATGGTTTCATTATCATTCAAGTGGAAACCTTCATGTCAATTAATGCAATTTCCCTTCATTCTTATGATTTTTGCTTTGTTCAATTGTAAGGTTGTGATTTTTCTTTCTCTAAAATAAATTTAGATTAGGAATTAATCTTTTATAATCACTTTTATTATATTTTATTAATTATCACATTATAATTGTGTATATTAATATAAGCTTATATTCATCTTAGACATAGATAACTTTGATGTTTTAAAGGATTTAGAGTTAAAATATAACATGAATTTTATAATGAAATAGTGCAATTTCTCTTCATTCTTATTGTTGTGGCTTAGTTTAATTGTAAGGTTGTTATTTGTCTTTGTGTAAAATAAATTAAAATTAGGAATTAATCTTTTATAATCACTTTTATTATATTGTATTAATCATCACATTATAATTTTGTATATTCAAATAGGTTTATCTTCATCTTAAATGTAGATAACTTTGATGTTTTAAAAGATTTAGAGTTAAAATAGAACATGAACTTTAAAATGAAATAAGGTGTTGTACAAGAACTAAAAAATTTTGGTTGTTTTTTTTTTTTAATATTATAATATCAATAAAATGGATGGAAAACACTTATTCTTGCAATGTCCCACCTACAAAGACATTAGATTTTAAATCAAATTTTCAAAAAAACTATAATAAAATCGAAATCCAAAACTTATTAATCAATAAAACTTAAAGAAAACTCTAATTTCATTTCCAAATTATTTAATTATAAAAACAACATATTCAATTCAAGCTATTAATTTTAATTTACATGTTCAATAAACTAAAATCCATCCCCATAATTAATTTTAATTTATAAGTTCAATAATGAAATCTAAGTACAGCTATTTGATGTCAATTTTAATTTACATGTTCAATAATGAAATCTAAGTACAGCTATTTGATGTCTCCACCACGTGTTTGACGGAATGGCACCACCAAAGAAATCTAAATTCAGCGACTTTCCCAGTCTCTGTAAATCCCACCACGTGTTTGACGGAGTGGCACCACCACGTGTTTGACGGAGTGGCACCACCACGTTTTGACTGGAAAATTCCACCACGTGTTTGACGGAATGGCACCACCAAGCTATTGAAATGATAATCCAACAAACAAATTTAAGTTAAGTTTTCAAAAATGAAATTTATTAATAATAGTCAACAACGATAACTGTCCTCACAAGTAGCTAAAAACTCTTTTCCACAAACTTTCTTCACCGTGTGTGTCCCCGGGATCCCACTACGTGTTTGACGGAGTGGCACCACCAATGAAATCTAAATACAGCGACTTTCCCACTCTCTGTAAATCCCACCACGTGTTTGACGGAGTGGCACCACCACGTGTTTGACTGGGAAATTCCACCACGTGTTTGACGGAATGGCACCACCAATGAAATCTAAGTACAGCTATTTGATGTCCCGCTCAGGTTTCAGTCAGTCTAAAGGCAAATTCCAAGCACAAGGGATCCCATTACGTGTTTGACGGAGTGGAACCATTAATGAAGATCCCATTACGTGTTTTTGACGGAGTAGAATTTCACTCATCCTTTCAGTCTCACGCTCCAGTCAATGAAAATCAACGAAAAACCACGAAAGTCTAAAAGCAAGATCATGTATGAAGTATCCCATTAGTTTTAATTTTATATTCTCTGTAACTAATAATATTACATTAGAATAATATTTAATTTTTTTATTAAATTATAAAAAAGATAATAGGTAACATTTCTTCTCTTTTTCTTTTCATCTAAATTAGATTATTAAATTATCAAAATTAAAAAATATCAAATTGATAATTATAATATAAATATTATAATTTTTAATTGATAAAAAAATTTAAAGATTTTAAAAACCTTCACTTTATTCAAATTATGCAATTTTATCAAGCAAAATTATTGAATAGTTATCCTACACTATTTTTATATGAATGTTCAAAAATCTACATAATATGTTTTCCAATGACTTTTTTCATTAAAAACCATAAATAAATAATTAAATAAAAACATTATATACTTAACAAGTACTTTGGGAGCAACATAAAAAGCGTAGTGGTTGATCTTTCCATATGCCACTCATAGATAAATTTCTCTTGAAAGTTTCAAAAGCAAGTTGACATTGGTTAGTCTAAGAAAAGAAAATATAGGAAATCAATTAAAAAAAACAATGATACTAATTAGTATGTCTTTTAAAAAATTATAAACATTTTTTTTTGTGTGTTTTTGGGATGTGAAGATTAGATATGACTTTAGTTTTTGGTGTTGAAATACAGATTTTAACAAGAGAAATAGAAATATGGAGTCCAATAACCATTCTTTAGTCAGTGTCATGTGACATTTTCATGTCTAAGAAATAAATAGGTTTTTTTACATTGCTTTGAGAACATTCTCAATGCTTCATCAAATGTGTTACATATACTATAAATTCATCTATATATACTTTACATAGTGATAAATTAAATATGAAAAGATACTGAAAACAACTCGTTGAAATGTAGCAAGTGCATTAGAAAGACCAAAGGGAAATACTTCGTAAGCAAACGCTCCTCATGGGAAGGTAAAAATGGTTTCATCTTGGTCCTTTGGGACAAGTTCGATTTAATCATATCCATTGAACCCATTGGGAAAGTTACTTCTTTCTTGCTAACATATCAAGGAATTAATCAATGAAAGGTAGAGGAAAATGGTCTTTTGAGGTAACTTTGTTTAGTTCTCTATAATCTACATGCAAACCCTCTATTTCCCATATTTATTAGGAACAATCACAAGGGGTGCAACCCATTGGCTATTAAAAATTGGATAGATGGTAATTACGTTTAATAATTTTTTCAATTCGACTTTCACTATCTCATGCAATGTCGAGTTCATTCGAAATTGGGGATATCGAATGGGTCAAAAATTATCCTTGAAATAAATATGATGAGTGCAAAGATCAAAATGAATTCCCTTCATACCAGTATATTCCTATGCAAAATGCATTAGCATGATTTTCTAACAAGTCAATCAACCTTTATTTTTGTGAACCTTCTAGTCTAGGACTGATATTGAGTTTTTCCTTGAGCCAATTTCTATTGGCATACCACTTGTTTTAGATACAGTGTAGAGATAAGAAGGAATGGACTTGAATTTTGATTTTATGATAGAGAATGAACATTTGTCTTCTAACATAATCATGATATGATTGGTAGGTGAATAAGGATCAATGAGGAGATCGTAGATGTGATCATCTTTAGTATTCTCTTTAAACGAGAGGGAAAAATCAATTGTAAACAATTGTTGGGTATCTTTTTCATCATTGTTCCCATTCCCTTACCACATGGGCATTTTGATTTGGAAACTGTCAAGGATATTCCATTAGAACAATTCATCCTAATAGATCTAGTAAAAAAAATTGAAATCTACACTATTTAATTTAAATTCCTTTAGATTCCAAAATATTTAGTTTATGATTTTTTTCTTATGCATGAAATAGATAAAATGCATAAAATAGAGATCAGTAAAGTACAATCACATACCATCCACACGATAACAAAAATAATTACTATGGGAAACCCTTACAGGAGAAAACCCAACTAGAAGGTGAGTTGCTCTGCTCTCTTTTCTTTGGTATAGAAATGACACAAGTACAAAGAAAGAGGCAATCTCTTTGAAGTTGCCTTTGAACTGTGGCCTGTATGGTTGTAATAGAATCCTTCTTCCTCTGTTATGCCCACAAAATACCACGCTCAAATGTTTTGCTCAACTATGGAACAAGATACAATGCAAAAGAATGGAATCCCTTTTCCTCTTAGTGGCCCGGTATTTAACATAGCTTGATAGCCATCTAGGGGTAGGTTTTTGACTTCCTCAACCCTCAATTATGATAGGGTTTTGGACCTTCTAGAATTTTCTTGAAATTATATACATGGCTAGCCCAAGATGCGTGAGTAATTGGGGCTGACGTGGCATCCTCTTGTACCATGGTGGTCAACACAGTAGGTCAACTTACAAGAGGCATAACTTTTGCATATGAGCTTCGATTGACATGATTTTTGCATCATTGGAAAGCTCTTGGTGTGTAGAATAGTGTCACGAGGTCCAATATTCTCTAGGACATTTTTAACCCCCAAAAATGTCGTTTGATGCCTCAAAATGGCCCTGGAAGGGTCCAGAGCCCAATTTTCCAAATTAGTCTGCAACAAAGGTCATTATTTTAGCGGGATAAAAAACACGTATGTGAGTGAATTGGCCCCAACCAAATTCCCAAATAATTTTGTCTGCAACCAAATTCCAAAAGGAACTAACGAGTTTCCACACACTTTCTTTATTATCATGTATGAAGGATCCCACTATCGTGTTTGACGGGGTGGCACCACAAATGAATTATAAATAAAACTACCTTATGTCCCGCTCACCCTCTCAATCCCAGTGAATTTTCTAGAGGCACGATCGTTCTTTCATTCGCATGATCTATTCAATGAAATGTCTAAAGGTGAGATCTCATGAAAATCAATGAAGTGAGATGACTCCCACTACGTAGTATTCAGTGGACCATGGTGGTTTTGGATGGGACTGGAATTAAAAATCACTCGTGTATTTGTATTTATATGTATGTTGGACACCGGGGTTGAAATTTGGTGTTACTCATGCTTCTCAAGGTAAAAAAAATTCCAATCACTCTGTCTCCCACTCAGGGTTTCACTCTCCCTGAAAAGCCTCTATGCAAGAGCATTCCTTCAGTCCCACACTCTAATCAATGAAAAGTGTGAAGGCAAGATGATGAAAATCAACGAAAAATCCTTTCATCTGTAAAGCCAAATGACTCCCATTACGAGGTATTGAGTGGGACACGGGGGTTTCAGATGGGACTGACTTCCAATGTATTTATAGGTATGATGTACAATAGAGATGAAAACTAGTGTCATTCATGTTTATTAACATTAAATTTTATCATTGTTAAATGTTTTACACACAATTTATAACTAATGATGATATTAAATTAGTCAATGTAAATAGTCATACAATCATGGACAAAATATTAAAATTAAATCAATTTTATATTTTTTTCTTTACAATTCATCTTATATCATATACCAAGAATACTATTACATTAGAGTGTTATTTATATGAATAGGAAAATATATTAACTATTTGTCTATTTTTTTAGTCTATTTTTTTTATATGTTTTCATTTAAATTTGGTAAAAAAAAAATTAATCACCATCATCATATTAAAATGGCAAGTTTTAAACGAATAAATAAATTCAAATAGGTCCTCAAAATAGCGATTTACAATGATATCTTTAAACTTTAAAATTTTCAAGATTGGACAAATCACCAAGGAACTCTATGGTGGTGAGAAAATTATGAAAACCAATTACAACCATACAACTACTAACCAAATCCCATAGAGTTAACAGGTTTCCAAAATACAAATTCTAAATATAATTAATTATTTGAAATTCTAAATATAATTAATTATTTGTCTCAATTTTATATAGAATTTTGAAGAAGTCTAAATGTTATATGAGTTGGATACTAGAATTTGATTATACAAGTTTTAATGTGATTGCAATTTTTCATTATTGAAATTGCATTTTTGAATGTATAAATAGATTCAGTGTCTTCAAAAAGACTTATTGCACTTGAATGCCCTATTGCACTAGGATTGTCCAATATCAATAATTGATATCTACAACTCTAGTAATTCTTTTGAATTTTTAACCAAATTTTAAGAAAAAAATATCAGAAAAATATGAAGAAATTGATATCTACAATTTTGATAATTCTTCTCAATTTTTTAATGAATTTAAAGAAAAATAATAAATCTCGAAAATATTCAAATCTTAACATATTTAGACTATGGTATTCACAAATTTCCACAAATTTTCATGGGTAACATACAAATTCCAAATAAAATTAATTACTTACTCACCTATACTACTTTTTATTCAAGAATTGATAAATTGCCACGGTAGCACATGTGGTGAAGAAAGTTATCTAATTCAATTACACCTAGATGGTTTATCAAACAAAAACCATAGCATTCATAGGATCATAGAGTTTGGTATTCTCCACATTCATTACTGAATAAATGTGCATGTATGGGGGTAGACTGAGTTTGTAGGCATTATCTCCCACCTTTTCCAATACTTCAAAAGGACCATACCTCAAAGCCCTGATCTTCTTACTAGGACCTTGTAGACTTTCCTTATTCAACTGTAACCATACTATGTCTCCCACTCTAAATTTTCTCTTTGTTATATTCATATGTAGGGCATACTGTTAATTAAATGGTATCGAAGGTAATTTTGTTGAATTACTAGTAATGGGGACATTAAATTGGTATCAGAGAGGAAAAACGTTTGTGTGACATCGCCCAGCTTGGATCCAGGGATGCCACATTGTGGTATCAAATACTAACGTTCAATACTAAGCCTATATGGGCTAGCTAGTAGAACATTGAAGATAGAAATTGCATAAGTTTAATTTTCACAGGATTTCTCTAATATATTTGACGAAATTACTGCAGTGAAATTGGGGAAAATTTTACAAGTAATTTGAGGGAATTTAGCCAGAGATTAGAAATCCCCAAATTTTAATTGCAGTTTAAACAAATTCGGGCCTGTAGATGGATAGATCTCAAATTTACAGTACAACCATGGAAAAATTGGTGCAAATTTTCTCAATTCATGAACAAAATTGAGAGAAATTTGCACCCAAAATTGTCAATCAGTCATGCACGGGTGTAATGGACTATATAGAGGGATAAATTGGTCATAACCAATATAATTACATAGCTTCAATGGCGTCCCAAGGAAGAAATTATGAATTGGGGAGAAATTTGGAAAAACCCCAATTTCTGCAGTGTAATTCATGGATAATTCGACAAGGAATAATCAAATTACATGTACAGTGGTCAAATTGATTCTTATAGGGAAGAAAATGGTTGTATTAAACTTAGTTTCAAATATTCAATGACGACTTGAGGGAAGAATCACGAAATTGGGTGTAATTGGAAAAACGGAAAAAATTGAAAATTGGGCAAAATTGGGGATTTTTCGTACGATGGTGATAGTAGTGTCTTGGAGCCATGTGTCAGTTGACATGGAAGAGGTGAAGTGTACTACCATGGTGTTATGTACACGATGTCATGTGGAAAGTGTGGTATGGGAAATTGACGTGGAGCCACAATGGAAGGGTCTCCTTCTTGACCTGCAAAACACCACAGTGGAAGGGGCGCTAGCCTTACCTGCTAAATGCCATAGTAGAAGGGGCACTTTCCTTACCTACATAACCTTGATTTTGGACCAACAAAACCCTAATTTCGGGGAGGGGGGTCCCCTGTTGGTTTTGGAAACCACCATGGGTGGGGGGTGAAATCCATGAGGAGCCACCATGTCACCAGGTCGAAAGCCATAGGGATCCATTTCAGATCCCCCCTAGTTAATAATAGATAGGTTTGGGGGGCACAAAATGCAACCCCGAGCATTGATCTTCGTCATCCCCCTCCGATCCTCCACCGTTCGATCATGGTGGCATGCAAGTTTGGGTGTGGGGGAGAATTTGCACAGGATGGGACCCACCCATCCAAACAACTAGTGAATGGGTTCCACATGAAAACAAATATGTGGGGCTCGAAGGATAAGGGAATGCATGCGATGAATAAAAAGAGAAAGGGTTAAGATATAAGATAAGGGCTGATGAGATAGAGCAAGAGTGGCCAAAGGCTGGCGTGGTATCATCTGGAGGTGCCAGGTGGACTCAAGATGCTCTGAAAACATCCAAGTGAGTGGAATTCAACTAAAAATTCTTAGCAATAGTGAAATTTACCAGAAAATTATGGTGTTTTTCAGGTCATTAACTTGCAGACCATTTTGAAGTCCTAAACAACATTTTTAGAAAACCAAATTTTCACAAAATTGTGTATGATAGTACACTCAATTTCTACTTCTAAAATTAAAGAGCTCAGAGAGATATTTGTAACGAGCTAAATTGTTCTCCAAATTAAGCTTGTATGAGAGAGTTACAAGCCAAACTATTCTCTAAAATAATAGTACATCTACTTGATTTCTTGCTCACCCTCTCAATCCCAGTGAAAAGTCTAGAGGAAAGATCGTTCTTTTAGTCGGATAAAAAACACGTACGATATGAATTGGCCCCAACTAAATTCCCAAATAATTCTATCTGCAACCAAATTCCAAACATAACTGATAAGTTTCCACACACTTTCTTTATCGTCATGGATGAAGGATCCCACTATCATGTTTGACGAGGTGGCACCATGAATAAATTCTAAATACAACTACTTTATGTCTCGCTCACCCTCTTAGTTCCAATGAAAGTTTTAGAGGAAAGATTGTTCTTTCAGTTGCATGCTCCAGTCAATGAAATGTCTAAAAGCAAGATCTTATGAAAATCATCAAAGTGAGATGACTCCCACTACGTAGTATTGAGTGGAAAAAGGTGGTTTTGGATGGGACTGAAATTAAAAATCACTCGTGTATTTGTATTTATATGTATGCTGGACACCAGGGTTGAAATTTGGTGTTACTCATGCTTCTCAAGGTAAAATTTTGTCCAATCACTCTGTCTCCCACTCATGATTTCAGTCTCCCTAAAAATCCTCTACGCAAGAGCATTCCTTCAATCCCATGCTCCAGTCAATGAAAAGTGCGAAGGCAAGATGATGAAAATCAAGAAAAAATCCTTTCATATATAAAACCAAATGACTCCCAGTATGTGGTATTGAGTGGGACATGGAGGTTTCAGATGGGACTAGCTTCCAAAGAATTTATAAGTATGTTGTATAATAGAAATGAAAACTAATGTTATTCATGTTTGTTAATATAAAATTTTTATCATCATTAAATGTTTTAAACACAATTTATAACTAATGTTAATATTAAATTAGTCAATGTAAATAGTCATGATAAAATATTAAAATTAAATCAATTTTATATTTTTTCTTTACAATTCATCTTATATCATATACCAAGAATAAGAATATTATTACATTAGAGTGTTATTTATATGATTTATTTCTATGAATAGGAAAATAGATTAACTATTTGTCTATTTTTTAATATTTTTTCATTTAAATTTGGTAAAAAAAATAATAATCAGCATCATCATATTAAAAGTGTAGGTTTTAAATGAATAAATAAATTCAAATAGGTCCTCAAAACGACGATTTACAATGATACCTTTAAACTTTAAAATTTTCAATCAAGATTGGACAAATCACCAAGGCACTATGGTCGCGGACAAAATTATGAAAACCAATTACAACCATACGGCTACTAACCAAATCCCACCAAATCCCATAGAGTTAACAAGTCTCCAAATTTTCTATTGTGTATCATATGCATTTTAAATATAATTAATATTTGAAATTTGAAATATAATTAATTATTTGTTTCAATTTTATATAGAATTTTGAAGAAGTCTAGTTATATGAGTTGGATTTTTCTCAGCAAATATTACTAGAATATGATTATATAAGTTTTAATGTGATTGCAATTTTTCATTATTGAAATTGCATTTTTGAATGTATAATGGATTCAGTGTTTTCAAAAATCCTTATTGCACTTGGAAGTCTTATTGCACTTCCATTGTGCAATCTCAATAATTGATATCTACAATTCTAGTAATTGTTTCTAAATTTTTACCAAATTTTAAGAAAAAACAATTAAAAAAATATGGAGAAATTGATATCTACAATTCTAGTTATTCTTCTCAATTTTTTAACATATTTAGACTATGTTATTCACAAGTTTCCACAAATTTTCATGGATAAAATACAAATTTCAAATAAAATTACTTACTTACTCATCCATCCTACTTTTTATTCAAGAATTGATAAATTGCCATGGCAGCACATGTGGTGGAGAAAGTGGTCTAATTCAATTACAACAAGATGGTTTATCAAACAAAAACCATAGCATTCATTATATGTGTGTGTGTGTGTGTGTGTGTGTGTGTGTGTATTGATTGCTTAAGAGTTTTACTTTCTTGGATATATGGAAACATAGTAACACCACAAGACCTAGAGGTATTTGACAAAAGTGAAAGTTGTCTACCCCTTACGGATCTAGTGGCATGGTACTAATAATTTTCAATGATAACTATCCTCACTACCAATTAACACATAAATTATTCAAAATTATTACCAAACATTCTTGTTGTGTGTCCAACTTATCCATCCCACTAAATATGGAGTTACTTTCCACATCTTACTTCACCATCATGTACTTGCATGTGACTCAATATGGTGTCGAGTCTTTCTTTGCATTTATGGTTTTTTCAAGTTAACCTAAATCATTCAATGACTTTATACAAGCATTGTGTTTGTATACATATTATGTTGGAATTGTGAGCATAACAAAGAAAGGATTTCCATGACCAAGGCATTTATTTTCTTTGGATGTTGTTTATATTTCAGATGACAGGTTAATTATTTTTTATATCGATAAATCTGAACCCCCTCATTTACCGCCTTCTATGGATTTTCAATTTTGAGTTTCCATCAAGAACATTGATATTCATTAGTGTATAATTGATCAAGGAACATCTACCTACATGATGTTCACTCGGGTCTAGAAAAATTTAGGTTCACATAAGCTCATACTATCTACAATCACCCTCTGTGTGTATGATGGTCGACCCTCTCAACTAGAAGGGTTGTATAAAAATTGTCCCATATGATTGGCAGGAAAGAAAGTGATTTTAGTTGTTGAGGTTATAAATTCCCCCTTGGGTTATAACATCCTCCTAGGTCGTAGTTTCATGTAGGTGATTTTCTCTTTGATATTTCACACAATGCTCTTCTCTCATAATATGAAAATTGTCACCATAGATTAGCTTACCTATCATGATCATGTCTCAACTCAATCTTGACAATGTTTCCCATTTGTTGGGTGGAAATGAATCAGTGACCTCTCTTTCCGACATTATCCCTAGAGTCTACAAAAGATCCACATTACTTGGCGCATATTATGCCCCTCCACCAATATTTACCCTACCAAGTTCATCAAATGTTTACATGGTATCAACATCCTAGCAATCAGGTGCTTCCACAATTGTTTCACCTATGTAATTATCTTTGCATCCATCTGCTACACCCACATCTCCTATATCCTCAAATCCATCATATGGAGAGCCTCACTCTCTTAGTCCCCATCTTGTTTGGGTACCTTTCTTATTCTCTCCTCTAGGAATAGTTAATAAACCTATGATGGCTATGTTAAGTTTACCTAATCTTACCTTGGGGATTTATGTATGGTACTTGGATACTCCTTCCCCCCCTCCACCCTCCCAACCAACTCCTGGTTTGATTATGACACTCGTTTATCCATTCAGAATTACAACTGCACCCTCTACGAGATCCACACAGGCCCAACCAACCACTACGAGATCCTTATTAACTGTAACCATACTATGTCTCCCACTCTAAATTTTCTCTACATTTGGCAATAAAAGAAAATTTGTCGGCCAAATAGTTCAAACATAGAAAAAAGGAAAAGAAAATAAGAATCAAACAAAAAACCAAATACAATCAAAACCAATAAAAAAATGGATATCATCTCATCTCTCCATTACATATTTAAAATTTTGTTTTTGCTTCTCTCATGCTAGATCACACTTGAAAACTGAAACAATCAGGGAATGGAGATAAAGGGAAATTCCATGCCATGTACTGGAGAATGGAAATAACCAACACAAAAATTTGGTTGGGAAGGCAATCAAATTTTGAATTTGGGAGTGGAAATAGAGGAAAAATGCCACACCAATGTATTGGGATATGAAAATTCTGGACTCACTATGTTGCAGAAATACAATCGACCTTGGAAATGTGGTAGAGCATTCTAATTAGGATATGGAAATTGTTGATCAATCATAATCCTATCTTGGTAACACAATCGACCTTATAAATGTGTCATAACATTTTAATTAAGAGGTTGTCAATGGATATGAAAATTGCTAATTAATCCTAATTTTGCTCACTAATAACTAACACCAACATTATAATTTACAAGAAAGTTAAAATATTAAATCCAACCCCTTCCTTTAATGGATGAAACCAAAGATATTTCCATTTTATTGCATCCTCTCCACACAACTAATATAGCATTAAAGTTACACTTTTCAATAAAAAAAACTCATAACAACCTAATAAAAAAATAAGGATAAAATATTAATTTAATTTAAAATATATTTATAAAAATTTAAATTTCAAAATAAACATTTTCTCAACGACACATAAATTTGAGATTTTAACATCTAAAGATTTAATCACTCTCACATGTTTGATAGATTTGGAACTAAAATCACTCTCACATTTTATAGATTGGTAGCTAAAATATAATTAAAGTATTATTTTATTAATATATGCATTATTATTATTATATATATTTTTAATAATATATTATAAAAGAAATTTAAATCATAAAATGTATTTATTTATATAAATAATAATAATTTTTTTATTGTTATTTGTTTTTTTAATTTTTTT
>ML778836.1:864600-893405 GCA_009831015.1 Picea engelmannii
TATATATATATATATATATATATATATATATAAAAGAAACTTAGAAGTAAAAAACAACTATCTTGAGTTTTCAAGTAAGAATGACATCTCTCATATTCCACACAACATAACCTGTAAGAGTAAATAATTGATATATCTCAAAGTTTCTTATATATATACTTACATGTATACACATTCTAAATATAATTAATTATTTGTCTCAATTTTAAATAGAATTTTGAAGAAGTTTAGTTATATGAGTTGGATTTTTCTCAGCAAATATTACTAGAATATGATTATATAAATTTTAATGAGATTGTAATTTTTTATTATTGAAATTGCATTTTTAAATGTATAAATGGATTCAGTGTCTTAATTTTTTTTAATTGTATTTGGATGCCTTATTGCACTTCGATTGTGCAATCTCAATAATTGATATCTACAATTCTAGTAATTTTTTCTAAATTTTTAACCAAAATTTAAGAGAAAACAACCGAAAAAAATTAGAGAAATTAATATCTACAATTCTAATAATTTTTCTGAATTTTTTAATAAATTTAAAGAAAAAAAAAAATTGTGAGTAAAGTTAAAAAGTAAAACTATACCTTCATCCCACATCCCCTACCCCACCCAACTCCTGCCCATAATTTTTGACCCTATTAAATACACATAATCCCATTAAATACACAGTTTCAAGCCCCAACCACAATTTCTAATCCCATTAAATAAAAAGTTTCAAGCCCCACCTAAATTCACCCTATTTAATTATATATTTAATAAAATTATTTTTTAAATCTTATTTTAATATTCAACTAAATGCATAAAAATTATATTTAATTATATAATCAAATAAGAATACATTTGAATATATCAAATTAAAGAAATTATAACATCAAATATATTTGAATTTTATCTTTATATTATTCAAATATAACTTAATATTTTTTCAATAACATGTCTAATAATATGTGTAATTATTCATAGCAAATCTCATCAATCATTTAAATAAATAAATAAATAAAAAAATTTAACACTTAATCATCCAAAGTCTTCATTCACACTCACTCTTATTGAAAATCTCATCAATCATTAAAATAAAAAAATTTAAAAAATTAACACTTAATCATCCAAAGTCTTCATTCACACTTATTCTAGTTGACTTCTTAAAAATAACTTCACCGAACCTTTTGTTGACTTCTCAAAAATAACTCAACAAACTTTTTGATTTTATGAACCAATGTTCGAAGTATTTTTTTTTTGTTTCTTAGAAAATAAGTGTTGCATGGTAGCGTAGTCCCTGCTAGGTTGGAATGGGAATAAATGCATTGCTACGACGGGACTGAGAACAGACACTTGAGAAACAACTTGAAGTACATGTGGTATCCATACAGAGGATGACTTGTGGCAGCGTGTCACAAGCCAGCCACAAGACATTTGGCTTGTAGATGACCCCCAAGGTTAATATGCAAACAAGGCAGTTTTTTCCTGGGGTGTGTATAGTTCAAACATGGGACTTAGAAAATTTATGTCTCAATGAATTGCAATAAAGGTTCATGGAAAAGAGGACTAGGAAGCATACACATTAAACATTCAAATATAATAATCACAATTTCCTGACATCCAACATAGTTGAAGGAAAAAAATTTAACATTTCCGAATTAGTTTTATTTGAAATTTATCAAATATTAATAATGAATTGCAACAAAGGTTATTGGAAAAAAGGACCAGGAATCACACACAGTAAGAATTCAAATATAATAAACACAATTTCTTGACATCCAACATAGTTGAAGGAAAAAAAACATTGCATTCTCGAATTAGTTTTTTTTGAAATTTATCAAAAATTAATAATGTTTGTTACATATTTTTGGAATCTGTTCCATATTTCTGGAAATTTAAATGCTTTGTCATATAGACTGGGATTGGGGCTCCTACATACCATAAAAGAAATAAGTACAAGAAATAGGACTATAGAAAGAATAAGTGCGTGAAGGTAGAGAGGAAGACCTGAAAAGAAGAAATTGGAAGTTATGAGTCTTTGGTTAGAGATTTCTATTTAAAGAGGTAGAATAATTGGATTGATAAAGAAAACAAGATGTGATCAGTATAGAATTAGTATGAAGCCGATGTATTTTTGTTGTTGTCGTCGATGACCACTGGAATCATGCCAACCGGTTGTTGCCCTTCGTCGATGAGCTTGTCCATTCTCAGTTGGAACCATTCTTCAATGTAGCTTCTCATGGGGGCCACGTTGATTTCATCCCAGATTTCTATGTTGAAAAGATCATTTTATGATTTCTTTAGATCCATATAAATACTATGCAGAGTCCGTTCAATTTATTCATTGTGTGCCGAATAGTCCACTAGCCAGTTCTCGACCTCATATACACCATATTCAAGGATGCCATAAAATTTTTCTAAAGACAGCCCCTTTAAAATATCAAGTTGTTCATTGAAGGCTTCTTTGGTCAAGGACAAGGATTTGAGGATTAAGTTTGGGTCTTGAACCTTGTTGGTGCTTCCGACTAAGTCTATTCGGGTCAGGTTTCTGAATAATTCTTCTTTCTATGATATGGCTTGTTCACATGATTCGACAATGAGCTGCAGGTTCTTAACTTTCTTTTTCCAGCATGCTTCTAATTGTTTGATTCGCTTTGGGGAAGGGAGATCCTATTCTCTTCTTTTTAGATCCGAGTTGTTGATGGCATGGTTGGAAAAAGGGGTCACCATCTGTTCATAGAAATGTTCTTCATTTTTAAAACTTGTCTATAAATGTTTGCGCAAATCATTTTCCCTCTTTTGAAAGGAAGCTATAGTTTGTGATGTTTCCCTGTCTTCAGTAATTAGCTGCATTCTTTTATTGATGTTATTCTCTACAGCAGCTCTACACAATGTGAGGAGGCTGGAGGATCCTTTTAACTTGGATGCAGGGGTAGCAAGCACAACTTTTGCTAAAGGACTGGAAAACTCCGAGGTAGCAATGAAATCCTCCTCCAATTCATTGACTCGGTCGTTCAGTCTGGCATTCTCCACTTCAATTCCTCCAATGGAATCATCAAGAGCATCACCGGTTACGCGGTGAAATCGGGAGATTTGGGACGACCGTATTTTCCTAAAGTTAATCTCTGTATGAGATTTGCCTAATCTTTCTTATTTGTTACATCTCTCTTTTCAATAATTAAATTTTTATATTGGTTGTCAAAAACAATGCTCTGGAATACGAAGGATTCATCTTCGTAAAAAATGTCGGTCACAACTATTTCCATTGTGGAACTATGGTGCATCATGTCCTCAGACGGGTGAACTTTGTGCATGTGCTCAATTTCAATTTCAAGCTCCATGTGCTCACTTTCAATTTCGGGTTCTTCTTTCTTCCCTACAATGTTTTTTCTCTTCTTCGTCAGGGGAAGAATGTGAGAACTATAAATTTTTGCACGAGGAGGGTTCTTATCTCCTCCTTTGTTTGAAGATTTTTGGGTTTCTTTCTTACTGGGGTGGACCGTTGAAGCAATGCTACGTGATGTCGTTCTCTTGGGAGTGCTGACTGGGGACTAGACAATCTTCTCACTTGATACTTTTCCATGTTGTCTTTTCAATCTCTCTTTGCAATGTCTTTACGTTGCAATCGTCAGAAGAAGGAGTGTTGTCATCACTGTCACTGTCTTCGGTCAAACGTCTATGGATAAAAGAGATGCTAAATCCAATTGATAGTAAATGTTGTCGAAAAATATCATTAGGGTCGAACCCTTTTAGCCTTTCATCATATGTTAGGTTCAAGTTCTTGAAATGGCATGTGAATTCGTCAATATTCTTGACGTTTCTGCACACAAAGTCCCCGACTTTCCAGGGCAGAGGAAGGAACTATTTTTTTCTCTTGTCGTGGAAAAAATGCAACTAGTGGTTGTATTGCCTTGCTATTTATGTTACAAACATCTTGTCCTTGATGTGGCATGGAAGGAAAGTAGGATTTTCCTTGGAGCCAAAGACCATTAATACACTGTAATTTTCCTTTTGTTCAAGTGGCCCCTTCCTATCCAAAAACTTGGTTTCCTGGACAGACATCGAGGGAACATCCTTTCCTAACAACAAATCTTTGAAAACTGAGCAAAGTCATTAAAAACCTCATACAAACAATGGGAGGCCTTGTGCCTCCAAAAGTCCTAGTACCAGAATGTTACTTGGTCAAATTCATAGTTTATTTGATTGGACAGAGACAGTTTTGGAAACAAAAAACAATGCACTATTGCGAAAATCAAGTAGGATGACATATAAAATTGATTCGATTCTTTGAATTGTGATAGATGGGAACAAATTTCAATGGAAATTAGCTTCCCCCAATCGAAAATGAATTATTCCTTGACTGTGAAGTACAAAATATAAATAACTATATGGGAAATGCTTGGTGTGGATTCCTATCCCATTATTCTTGTAAACAACCAAGCTATTTCCCAGAATGGATTTCTAAAGGAATTGACTTGTAACTTTGTGATATCTTTAGGAACCGTTGTTGGGTCTTCGAGGAACTCAAGTAAGAGGTCCAACCCGTTATCATGTTTTTCTAGGAACTGCTTGCAGTATTGTCCTATGAAGGTCAATGTTGGATCTAACAATCTTAACATCTTGCGGAAGACCTAAGGTGAAAAAGAAATAGGAGAATGGTCATGCAGTGGAATAACTCTTTGGCTTGAAATGTATTTTTCGATGCACCAAGAGACCACCTACTTACAGTAAAAAACCTCAGGGATGTAGCCTACACGAGCGATTCCAGAGGTCTAAACCACTTCGTTTTGGGCGGAATGGGATGAATAGTAAGTGTATGCCCTCGACCATTGGAAGTTCTGGTCCTCACATCTGAAGATATTCACTGTATCTCCACATAACTGTTGTCGAGTTGCTGCCATACATTTACAAGAATGTTTGTTTGCTCCAGACGATGTCTGAAATGAAGAGTTGGAAGGGATAATACAACCCTACACAAATCTTTGTCCAAATGTGTGTGAATGGGAGATCTCCTCGAGACTTTCGCTCATTAATGAAAATTTCAACGGTTGTTGCATGATGCGATGTTATACTTAAAGTCTAGTAATCACATACATAGAAGTGTGAACACGGTGGATACAAAAGTGAGCAATTAAGGATTGGATATTTCCTGAACGGGCCAACGCGATGACCTGTGTTTGAGATGAACAATCGAAAGGGATAATATAACTCTCCGTAGATCTTGGTTTAATGCGTATTAATGGGATATCTCCTCGAGCGTTTCGCTCATTAATGACAATGTTGACGGTTCTTGCATGGTGAGTTGTTAGCATGAAAGGTTACTAATTTCATATTAAGAAATAAGTACAAAGGTTGGGGGGGTGGGAAAGAGTAATTAAGGAGTGTCTAATCATTGAAAGCGGTCAAGCGTGCTTCAAAATAGGGTTCCAAGGTACAACCGTTGGAGCTGAGGGCCCAAGGGTCAAATTGTATGTCTCATAATTTTTTGAGTGCAAAACGCATAACACAGAAGAGGGCATGATGGGACAGTCTAGAGGGAAATTTGTATATCGCGGAAGTCTGGGTAATGTTTGTAGGACATAGAACAATGGAAGTGAAAAAGTGAACCCACCTATCTGGGAACCCGCAATCGAAAAAGTGGCCCAAGTATGGAATAGAGAAATGGCTGGGCGGATTCATTTTCGTTAATATATTGAAACTTGTAATATATATCCCATTGCGTGACAAGATCTTTTTTGCATGTGTCTGGGCAGAAAAGAGAAAATAAAAGAAGATAAATTAATTTAAATTCGAGGAGTGGAGCTTCATTTAAATTTCACTATCTCGTCGACAATTTTTCTTTTTAATGACGGTATGTACGGTTGTTGCATGATGGAATATTAGCATTAAACCTTGGTAAGGCATAGTAAACAATGACTAAGAATTGGAGATTTCGTGAACCTGCCAACCCGAGGATCCGCAACAAAGATTCCTTGAAATGGGAAAGTATGGAAAGTGGTCAGACGAGCTTCATAATTAGGGTGACAATGGTTCCCAAGGAGACGTGACTTCCCGAGGGTCAAATTGTATGTGTCAGAAATTTACTAAAAAATGCGTACCACGGAAGAGGGGATGATATGGGATTCTGGCAGTCAATTTGTATATGGCAGAGGTGTGGGAGATATCCTCGAGCATTTCGCTCATTAATGTCATGTTTAAGGTTCATGCATGAGGAAGCTTTCTAATTTCATATTCAGAGAAAAGTAGGAAGGTGGAGGGGACAGGGAACATCAATTAAGGAATGGCTAATTATCGAAAGAGGTTGGTGACGCTTCGAACCAACCCAGGAGTGTTGACTGCAAAATGTGTAACACAGAGGAGGACATGATGGTGCATTCTTACAGACAAATTGTATATCGCGAAACTCTGGGTATTGTTTTCTAGTCACGAAACATTGGAAACATAATCTTGAGTCCGCCAGTCTGGGAACCCACAATCGAAAAAGTGTCTAAGTATGGAATAGGGAAACGATAGGCTGGACTTGATACATAGTAAATGTACAACTTCATGGAGATATAGACAACTTGGGGCTAAGTATTGAAAGGAATGGAAGACGACCAGGCTCGTGATGGGGCATTCTAACGAACAAATTATATATCCCAGAACTCTGGGCACTGTTTGCAAGTCGCGGAAGATTCAAAACACAATTTTGAGGTCGTTAATCTGAGAACCCGCAATCAAAAAAGTGTCCAAGTATGGAATAGGGAAACGCTGGCCCAGATTTGTTTTTGATAATATATTGAAATTTGTAATAGCTTTCCCATTACCTGGCAAGATCTTCTTTGCATGTTTTTGGACAAGTTCTATAGGGATGGTTAGTCCTCGAGGCTTTTGCTTATTAATGACGATCTTTATGGTTGTTGCATGATGATGTCTTAGCATTAAACCTTTGGTGTTTCATATTTGGAAAGAAGTATGAGGATAATCAGAACAAGAAACAATGACTAGAAATTGGATATTTCGTGAACGCGCCAATGTGATGATCCAAAATAAAGTGATAAGGTCTCCCTAGAAGACGTGAGGCCCCGATGGTCAAATTGTAGCGCTTAGAACATTTGAATGCATAATGTGTAACATGGAAGAGGGGACGATGTCGGAGTCCAACAGTCAATTTGTATATGGCGAAGGTCTTGGTGCCAATTGTTTCATACCAGTGTATTCAGTTGTCACTAGTGAGACCATAATCAATGTATTTTGGGAAGGCTGTGAAGCTAGTGGGGATGGAAGGCAGTGACAGATACTTTGAAACATTTTTGAACCCTGGTAGACTGGAGCTTGCAAGTGCGAGGAGTCCACGGTGGAATTGTAGATCACAAAAGTTTTGAGTTCAAGATGTATGCCACGGAACAAGAAGCAACAGAGTTTGAAAGGGCCAACCCAACAACCGTGGACATAAAATTGGCTAAGTATGGAAAGGAATAGCGGTCGGTCTTATTCATCATGTGAGGATATAGATGGATATGAAGATATGTTAGTCTGCCAACCCTGGAACCCGCGATCATATAAAGGCGACTACATATATAACCAAAAAGCGATAAAAAATGGGAAGAAGAAAAGGGAAAAAGGGATAAGTATCTCATAGAACAACATATATTGTTCGTCTATTAATGCCAATATTTTCAAACCCCTCGTCAGTTCTCACTAGTAAAAGCATAATTTTCAGATCATAGAAGTTCTTTGGGTGCAAGATGTATATGACGAAACACGGGACATAAGTGTTGGATATCGCAAACCTAGGACCCGGTGGTCATATAATTGACTAAGTATTGAAAGGACTGTGGTCGGTCGGGCTCATGTGGTGAGGATATAGATAAATATAAGCATCTACCAATCCGCGAATCCAGGAGGTCGTGATCATAGAGATGGGAATAAATATAGAACCACAAAGTGATAATAGAGGGGGAGAAAACAAGGAAAATTTAAAGAGAAAGTGTTTATATTTATTCCAATAGTATTCATATTCATATATATTAATTGATTATTTCTTGTTCAAATGCAAATCATCTTTCGATTTGTAGGATGTTTTTCGGTTTGCAAATTTCGTTGAAACCCATAAGAGATAGAAGGAAATACACACACACACACACACACACACACACACACATATGGCGCAACATTTTTTATATGCACGAATATTATAAAATAGAAGAAGTTGCAATATATGAAAAATATTTAACATGAACATGACAACAAGACTTGAGTTGCCTTGTTGTAATAGAGTCATTAATTCATTCTATTTACAGGACCACGAAGAATCAAAGCAGGAAAGGTCCTCCCATTTCTTTCTTTAAGTATAGGGTGGGCACCACATAAGTATGGCCTATGAAAAATTAGGCCATCCTATCGAATTCCTGGGCAGCAGAAAGAAGATCTTGTCATCCATGTTTAACAACACACACAAAAAATACAAAATAAAATAAAAAACAACACCATAGATTGGAAAACACCATACAAAAAATCAAATATTCTATATTCAAATAAACTAGGTTACAAAATACAACTGATATTATTTTCCACGATGACTGTGATTGGGCTCGTCGTCGACAAAAAAAAGAAAATATGTACAATAATGAAGCTTGTTGACAATCTTTTATAGATTTCAACTTGACCATCAAATGCTTGATTCGTTAAAAACAATGAGTTGAATATCAATTTCGGGTGTTGGACTTCATTGGTGCTACCAACTAGATCTATCCCATATTTTTGAATAGCTTGTCTGTTCTAGATATGGCTTGCCTGCATTGGTTGGTTATTCAACATTCCATACTTTGCTAAGTGTTAATTTCCCTCTGTCATCGAAAACTTGGGGTTTAAGGTGCCTTCCTTGTAATGTTCTTGATCATTGACATATGAGACAACTTACAGATGTGATTCAGGCCCAATTCAAATATGAGGGAGTGGTTTTATGTGACATCATCTTTGGTGGAAACAAATCCTGTTAGCCAACAAAAGATGAGACAAAAAAAAAATTCAAGTATGTTGTGACTGTTATTCTCCCTGTATTTGATCATCTGTTTGGTTGAAAAGCTTGCCTAAAGATTTGTATGTTGAACTTCTTTGTTTTATTACTGTGAATTGGAAGGGAGGTCCAAGTCAGCTGCAAAATGTTCCTCTGTTGAATTACACAACTTCTTCTAGTAACACAAATATGGCAAGTGTATATGGTGGCCCAAAAAATGGTCTGGAATGTTTGAAAGGGACGCCAAATATTACTCCATGCCTGGATACACTCAGAAATAAATTATAAAATAGGATACCCACGAACGTGAGAAACTGTATGCGCGTTCGAATCAACATTATAAAATTATAGAACGTTTTATGCCAAAGTTGTAACAAACTTTAAAGACATCCATTTTCTATGTCAAAGAGTGTTGAGTGACCTCTGGATGCAACAATAGAATCGAAATACAATCAACTTTCGATCACTACTGATACTAATTTCAAGTGCAAGAAGTCGTGATCACAGGCTCCAGGTAGTTTCACCTTTAGGCATCCACATTGGTGGTGACCCCAGGCTCCAAATAGCTTCGGCTTCGGACATGGAAATGGGAACAATGCTATTGACTGTAGTGCGACAATGCGATGACCAATTAGGGTTGTCATTGTTAAAGCACTTATACTGCTGGAGTGTCAGACCTGGAAAGAACATCGACTTTAGTGTTTCTTTGTCACGACAACTACATTGTTGCTTTGAGTCCATAAATATTTGGATGTTGGGTGTTTTGTGCAATAATGACCTTGACATTAGGCGCATGTCAAAAATCTATTATCTGACATTGCAATGTTAATGCAATTGCCATAGTGGATGACGGATCAATTTCATTGGCACAAGCAATATTAATTGTGTGATTAATTAACATCCTTGAAGGACGTGAATCCCAAACAACACCTAAAATGTTTCGAACAACCATGTGTTCAAAAAATACATTGTTCTATATTTAAAAAAATAAGAAATTGTAGGTGGAAAGAACTCTGGAATACACCACTACATTAAGGTATCTTCTAAAGAATGAAATAAAATGATTACATGAAGGTGGAAGTAAAAGGTGATTTTTAGAAACCAAATTATTACTTGAACACCCGAAACTTCTTGCAGAAGGTGGTAGTATAAAGTAATCCTCAGAAAGTGTTGCAAAGTCCATAATCCAAAATTCCTTCCCATTAAATTTTCCCAGTTACATGTTGATGAAAAAATTAGAAATTTTTGAGAGCATCATTCCCTGTTTATATACCCACCTTCAAGTAAGAGGAGAATATCCATGCAAAGAGGGGCAAGCTCATTGACCCATATGAAACCATACGCATAGGAATAGTAAAACAAATTGTGTAGTGGCAGTAGAAAGTTGATTGTATGTGGAGTCTGTTACTACATCCAGAGGACAGTGAACAAAATTTGACAAAGAATATGACCTTCTGTCAAGTCTGTTACCACACCCATAAGTATCTCAACAAACTTTGAAATAGAAACTTCTGTAATTTTAGGATGTCGATTCAACTACCCATACAGTTTCTCACACTCGTGACGATCGAAATTTATAATTTCCTTCTGAGTATATTTGCAAATGGAGTAATATTTCGCGTCATTTCCAAATATTATAGACCATTTTGCAAGCCACAGTATGTGCGACTCCTCTAACGAAACATAAATTCTTGTGCGGTCTGCAGAACTTGATACACTTGCCAAATATGTGTTGTTGGAAGAAACTATATACTTCAACGAAGGAGCATTTTGCAGGTGACCTGAAAGTCTCTTCCAACTCCCAGTAAGAAAACAAAGAAGATTAACACTCAAATCTTCAGGCAGGCCTTTCAACCATCCAAAGCATTGAATATAGGGATAACACCAATCACAAGACACTTGATTTTTTTTTTGTATCTGTTGGAGGCAGGCCAAAGGCCAAAGTGGAAAAGCAAGGTGTTTTTGGGAAAGAAAGTGCGCACGAGGAAAGAGATAGCTGGAAGGAAGAACAACATGCGCACATGCAGAAGAAGACCTAATGACATTAGGGTAAGGGTTTTGGAAATGCATTGTAATGGCTGAAGAGTCAGAAACATATAAATATATATACTTAGGTATTATAGAGGGTTCGGATTTAGTTGTTGTTGTGTGAGTCCTGAATATAGTGGCTATGAGTAATATTGTGATTGTAGTTATGCATGAGTTGATGCAAGATGTAATGTTTTTTTGTATGACTCATTTTGTATAAGTTGTTGAGCTAGAGAGGAGACAAGGGAGGGTAGATCTTGAGGGTTTGATCGCAGGCTATGGAGCCTGGTGCAATATAGTCCACCTCATATAGGTCTTTACCAACTAAGAAGAGTTGTAAGAGCGCGATGTTGTAGATGCAAAAATACCATAATAAAGAGCTAAGAAGCCAAATATTTGTGGACGTCGCCCAGGAGGAGGTGAAACACGGTAACATCTGTGTTGTGTGATGAATGCATGCATATCTTTATCGTCTTTAGTAGTGATTAGTATTTTGAATGAATGAGTTATTATATTGCCTATTTAAATGCGGTTATGATATTGAGGGTATAAGATATTGGATTTAATGCATAGTCGTGGATAATAGTAGGTTTTATTTACAAGTTATAATAATTGGTTCAAGATACAGATCTCATATCTCGCACTCAATCATAGGTTGTAAACACATGAGTCTTACAACCACCCATTAAAGCTATCTCGGGTGAGACTGCGCAACGCGTTTTGTGTGTTGTGTTTCTTTCTAGTTTACCAGGATGGTCAATAGTTTTGGAGGCTTGTTGGAAACCTGAAAGACATGAACCTTGGGTCAATACAAACTCAGCTAATAAAGTAGTAGTTAAACCAACAAATGGTTTCGTTGTCGTTGGTAGGAACAAGAGAGGATTGAGTAGATGAGATAGGTTGAGTAAGAAAGACAGTAAAAGAAAATAAGAGACCAATGAGCTAGTAGAAGGGAATGTTGAGACCATGGAATCCCACAAAAGAAGAGATTGAAAGCTGGTTAAAGACACAAGAGCTAGAGTTTGCACAGAAAGAAAACATAAACCCTAGTATAACACCCCACAAATATTTTGAGAAATACGTGTTTACAGATTTGCATGAAGTCTTTTTCTGTGATTTTCCACATCTATTGCAGGAGTGGATACTAAGGTTGAAGGATAACCACACAACGAACTAGATTCGATAGCTAGAGTGGACCCCTGTACAGATTGAGAAGCTTCAGCAAGTGAACAACAAATTCACCTGCGCCGTAGATTTTTGGCTGGACAGTATTGTGGTAGGGTTTATAACAAATTTTTTAGTCGACAAAACGAAGTTGTACAATGCAGCAGAGCAAGAATTTATACGAGGACCTTGAGGAAGGTACATTCGATCATTGTATACTTCTATTAAGATATGACTATATAAAAAAGGTGTAATGACGATGGAATAAGACAACTAAACTTCCTTGCATGCATGGGGGAAGGGGGGAAGCACTGACAGAAAAAGGAGAAATGGAAGGAGGAAAGGATAAGGGAAAGAAGGAGGAAACCTTGGACCCAATCATGATGGACGACGAACAGATCAAGCAGATAATGGTGACAACTAGAAAGACGCGTAGTGGAGTACCCTACCAATACAAGGTGAATACCAAGAAGAGAGTTGTAGCTGCGAGGGAAGGCTTGGTGAGTGATGATGAAGAGGTAGAGGATCTCTGGGTTATGGAGAAGATTGAGGAAATCCTGCGCGCAAAATATGAAAGAAATATGAGAGGTCCAAGAACGGGAAGAGAAGGAATCCATCCTATCCATATTAATGTCAGTGTGGAACCCATAAATCCATGTGCAACTAATACACCAAAGAGAATACGATTGTTTAGACAATCAAAGTTTAGAAGTAGTCAGATAGAAGGAAGTACATCTACACAAGGAACAACAACTGGAGGGGCTAGTTTAGGCAACACTAGTCAGGTATCTAGACCACGTGAAGGTAGTAGTTCAGCGTTGATAATGGTAGGACATGATCCCACCATCCGGTTACCAGAATTTTGAGGACAAGAAGTAGAAGACCCTGAGAAGCATTTGTTCATTTGTGCAAAGATCTGGGAAGAAAAAAAGATCATTGATGAAGATACCAAACTTGTGCAGCTAGCGATTACGCTAAGAGACCGCACACTCAAGTGGTACATGAGTCTAGAAACAAACAGTGCCCCTAGGATGACAAGGACACTAGAAGATATTAAGAAGTTACTGATAAACGAGTTCCAGAAGTCGAGCTTAGAGGATCAATACATGAACAAGATGATTGAAATCTGACAGAAACCAAGAGAGTTTGTATGGGAGATTGATCAGAGATTCAAGCGACTAAAGGGAAAGTTAAAATATCTCATGACCGATATGAAACATCGACACCTATTTTTCAATTCATTACTCCCACACTTAAAATACCATTGCAACACCATAAGTTCCAGACACAAGCATAGGCTCTATAGGCAGCCCTGCAACTGGAGGAAAACCATTACCAATAGACAGATCCAACTATCGAAGACCTAAAGGAGGATTTGAAGAATCTAACGTTCCAGTTGAACCAGAGCAAGAATAAGGACAAACAAGAAGCCGTTTGGTGTACCACATGCAGGACAAAAGGACACCACAAGAATGAATGTCCAACATTCACACAGTATATGGAAACAAGAATGCCAAATCCATTACCACCAGGAGGACTCTGGTGTGAAATCTGCAAGAAACTAGATCACTATCCTTATCACTGCACAATGATGTAGAAATATCAGACAGTCCAAAAAAGTTCATACTGCACCTTTTGCAAGTCAGTGGGCCACGGCGACAAATATTGTAGAACTATGGAGTTGATGAGAGAAAGTACATCAGATGCATATAGAGTATAGGAAGAAATAATGACTGGGAAAGCAATTCCACAGTTCAATCAAGTGCCATCCCCATACAACACTGCGCAACAACAGTATAATACTGCGCAATAACCATATAATAACGCGCAACCACAATACAATGCAACACAAACTCAATACAATACCGCGTAGTACAATCAGGAACCTCAGTATAATGTGTCGAGAGGAGACCGAGAAAGCTACAGAGGTGGAGGACGAGCCAGAGGAGGTAGAGGACAAGGTAGAGGACTAGTAGTATGTCACAAGTGTCAACAACCAGGACATTATGCAAGGGAATGTCTGCTTCCACCAATGACTTGTATGTACTATCGCGCATCAGATAATGACACAGAAGAATGTTTGACACTACTAGTAAAGATTCAGGAAAAGAGGAACCAGAACAGCCAAAATGTTCAGTGGATTTCAACCAAAGCAAGGGATGACGGACGAAACATCAATATAGTTACTCACGAAGAAAATAAAATAGGAAATGACGCAGTCTGACAAGAACCAACACAAAACCAATGTGTGAAGAAGAACACTAAATCAAGAAAGCAGTTCAACGTGCAGAGGGATAAGGAGATCTTTAAAGAAGCTAGACAGGATTTTCAAAAGGAAGACAAAGTATCGACTTCAGCTGCGCCGCAAAACAAGGAAGTACCAGAGTATGAGATGCCTCCATTACTAGATCATACCAATGAAATGAAACCCATGGGACAAGTAAGTACAATTAAAGGCTTTTTTCAATCATGTGTAAAGGTATTAACTGATCCATCATTTGTGAAAATATTGCAAACCGTACTAGAAAAATGTAGCAATGAGATAGAAGGAAAGCTAGAACCAAAAGCAGTCAATCATCTACACAAAAGAAGAAGAACAAGTAGGGAGTTTAGATTGAATCCTAACATCGAAGATTTCAATATGATAGACATCATACCGGATCTAGGATCTGAAGTTAATGTATTACCAAAGAAGACATGCCAATGCATGGGAGATCCAACACTAGGGTATTCACCTGTTCAATTGAAACTAGCAAACCAACATAGAGTCCTACCAATCGATAGAATGAAAGGAGTGACAATCAACTTAGATGGAGTGCACACTAAAGTAGATTTTGAAGTCATTGAAATAGTGGATGACACAACACCTTACCTGAAATTTCTTGGTCTAGATTGGGTGTTCGACAATCAGGCCATAATCAACTTGAAAATCGAGAAAATGGCATTCGAGTTAGGAGAATACAGGGTCATTGTGCCATTAGAGCCATCAGAAGGAGAAAGGTTTGTAGAACCTACTTTCCTAGACTTAGAGGAAATCGACCAGTTGTAAAGAACAACTGTGCGCGATGAGGATTATGTGAACCCAAATGAAGACATAATACTTAGTTGCTGAGGCATTACTTCATGTGCAACAGATTCAGATACTGGCTTAGAAAACTGGTAGCAAAGTCTACATGAAGTATCCACGAGAATATGTGCAAGAATAGACCGCGCAATAAGATGGGTAGGAACAAAAATCAGAGAACTACCCAGTTTTCATGCAATAAACAACTTGGAAACATTCTTGGCACAGTAAAAAGACAAAGTATTAGATAACTAGAGACTGTTATGACTTGATCTAGCACTCAAGGCCTCACCCACAAGATGGTGGGGTGCACACAAAGAGACAATCATAGATCGGTACCAATCTAAGCAGTTACTGCACATAAGATTCGACGTAGAAAAAAAAAACAACAAACAACGGAAGTATGATGGACAAGGGGCACCAACAGAACACTTGGAGGAGTGTAGAATGCTATGGAAAATGACACCCAGAGGAATGACCTCATCATTTCATACACATCCTAGAGGGAATACAAACGAACTGGTATACCGACCAGGAATTGCGCTAAGGAACTATGAACTGGATGAAATTGAAACAAAATTTTACAGTCACTTTCTCATTCAAACATGAGAAACCCAACATAGATGCAACTCTTAAATAGATAAGAGGAGTGATATTCATCAAAGAACTAGAAGTAGAAATTATCACAGAAGAGCAACAGTGGAATAAATAGATAGTTAAGGAACTATTGTCATGTTACCATGTGCAAGAGGAAGCACCAAATGAAGACGATCCATGCGATATTCAGATTGCAGAGGCAGAAGGTCAAAAAGATGTGGAAGGCCCACCAATAGAGTCAGAAGTCATTTCCACACCGATCAAAGTAAATAAAGTCAACATTGGGACAATTGAGCATCCCAAAATGGTCAACATTAGAGATTACTAGGATGAGCAGATAGTAGAAAGCATAAAAGAGTTATTGCGCGAGTACAATGACCTATTTCCCACAACATTTATAGAGATGAAGGGTATAACCGAAGAGTTAGGAGAGATGAAGATACCACTCAGACGAGAAGCAAGATCTATCAGACAATGACCATATAGACTGAACCCAATATATAAGCAAAAAGTCAAAAGCAGAGATCGACAGGATGCTCGAAGCCGAAATCATAAAACCAGTCGAAGAGTCAGAATGGATAAGCCCGATGGTAGTACAGGACAAGAAACAAGGAGGGATATGGATATGCATCGACTTGAGGAAGTTGATGATGCATGCCTACATGACCTGTTCCCTACACCTTTCACGGATGAAGTGTTACAGAATGTAGGTGGACATGAAGCTTACTCATTTATTGATGGATTCTCAGGCTACCATCAGATCAAGATAGCACGGGTGGACAGATACAAGACCACATTTGTGAAAGAATGGGGATCTTACCAATACACAGTCATGCTGTTTGGATTGAATAACGCACCAACAATATTCTCCAGAGTAGTCATTGTTGCGTTTAAGGAATTCATCCATTAGTTTTTCGAAGTATATGTGGATGATTGGACAGTCTATAGTTGATTGAAAAACCATGTAGAATTCTTATGCCTGATGCTAGAAAGAAGCAGACAGTGCCAAATATCACTAAATATAAAGAAATGCATATTTGGAACACCACTTGGGATACTATTGGGACATATAGTATGCAAAAAAGGTTTATTAGTAGATCCTGCAAAGATTGCAGTCATCATTAACTTACCACCACCGAAAACAGTCCGTCAGCTAAGAGCAACGTTGGGACACACATGATACTACATGAAATTTATCAAAGGATATGCATAGATTACCGCACCGATGGAAAAGCTGCTAAGAAAGTATACAAAGTTTCAGTGGAATGACGAGTGTCAACACGGTCTGGATACCCTGAAGGAAAATATGGTCACCGCACCAATATTAGCATTTCCAGACTGGGTGAAGACATTCCAGGTGCATGTAGATGCATCAACCATATCACTTGGAGCTATCTTGGCGCAGCCAGGAGAGGGAGACTTGGATCACCTGATAGTATTTGTGAGCAGAAATTTATCAGACTCAAAGCATAACTATAACACAACAGAAAGAGAAGGCCTATCTATGGTCTATGCACTACAAAAGTTCAAGCATTACTTGTTGGGAAAACACTTTAAGATGTTCACAGGTCACTCAGCCCTAAAATACCTAGTCAACAAGCCAGTGTTGGGGGGGATAATATGTTGTTGGTTACTCTTATTTCAAGAATTTGACTTTGAATTCATCGTCAAATTAGGAAAATTAAATGCAGGGCCTGACCACCTATCAAGGGTCACAAATGGAGAAGAACTTATAAACTTAGAAGACAACTTTCCGGATGCACAATTATTCTCAGTCCAAATCGTCGATGAATACTTCGCAGATATCATTCAGTACTTAAGTACATGTATTGCGCTACAAGAATATAGCACCACGTAGAAGAAAAAACTGGTAGTCTGCGTTGTATCATCTAATTGAAGGACACCTATACAAAATGGTTGCAGATGGCATCTTACGAAAGTACGTGTTAGAGCCTGAAAGACTAAGAGTTTTAGCAGAATCCCACAAGGGAATAGCAGGAGGGAATTATGCAGGTGAATCTATCGTGCAAAAGGTATTGCGCGCATGACTATCATGGCCAATGATTCACAGGGAATCGAAGGAGTACTACCAAAGATGCGATGTCTGTCAAAGCATAGGCAAATTCAACAAAAGGGATGAGATTCCATTACAACCACAAGTAACATTATAGGCATTCGATAAGTGGGAAATAGACTTTGTGGGACCAATCAACCACCAACAAAAATAACAGGAGCTAGGTATGTTATCACCGTGACAGAGTATCTAACAAGGTGGGTGGAAGCCACACCAGTGAAGGATTGCAGCGCAGAAACAACAACACACTTCTTATTTGAACAAGTGATCACTAGATTTGGGTGCCCAATATTTTTTATGAGCGACCAAGGCATGCACTTCATAAACAACACCATCAATGCTATGATTGAAAAATTTGAAGTCCATCATTAGAAGAGAACACCATATCACCCATGGGAAAATGGCATAGTGGAAGAATTCAACAAAATTCTAGAGAATCCGCTGACAAATATCTTTAATGTCAACAGGGATGACTAAGGCCTCAAAGTACCAACAGTGTTATGGCATACAGGACCACGTGCAAAAAGTTGATAGGGCACATGCCATTTAAACTGGTCTATGGCCAAGAAGTAGTGGTGCCATTAGAATTTCTAATACCAAGCTTGCACATAGAAACAATTACACAAATGATAGAACGAGACGCAGTACAGGAACAATTAAATCAGTGATTGACCATGGAGGAAGATCGGATCTTAGCAGGATTCCACCAACGAGTTCAGAAAGAAAGATATAAAGCCTTGCATGATAGGAACATCATGAAGAAAACTTTTAAGGAAGGATATCTAGTACTGATGTATGCCGAAAAATCATTACAACACCCAGGAAAGCTCATAATGCATTGGCTAGGACCATATGAGGTAAAATTTGTCACAGACAGAGGAGTTGTACATTTAAGAAACTTATCAGGCACAGAACTAAGAGGGATGATCAATGGGAACTGAATGAATGTCTACAAAGAAATTTGACCATCCACCGTGCAGTAAAGAAAAAAAAAAGAACAAAATATATTGAAAAAGAACGAAAGAGGGTGCACCGCGTCGAAAGAAAGAAAAGGCATGCATAATTAGGAGCACAAAATTGTCAAGGACAGTGATCCAAATTTTATGAGGAGAATGAAATGACTACATATTATTAATAGGTTCTTAACAAAAAATAACCGAGATACAGTAAAACTTATTTTCTATTCAATAAGGAAATAAGTTGAATCTGTAAAATGCAGCGGAAACAAGCTTGTTGGAATGGTGGTGGCTTATCTCTAAGAAGAGATGTGACGGCTACGCTCATTCGCAAGAAGATGATTACAATGAGGCTCTAAAGGAATTTTTACAATAAATAGGAATGCCAAAAACCCTAGACATCCAAAAACCTAACCCTAGGAGATGAAGCACCAAAAGTCATGTGGGCCTCGTTTGGGTAAGTTAGTACATCAACTTCCCAGGGTCGTAACTTTTGCATACGATCTCCGTTTTAGGTGTATGATATCCCATTGGTAAGGTATCATTGAGGAGATTAATTTTGGGGGATCAATCAAGAATTTGGATATCATTGAGAAGCTTAATCCAAAAAAACCTTCATTTAGTCCTTCAAAATGGCCCTAGAAGTTAAAACTACTAAAAATAGTAAATTGCCAAAATTGCTAGAAAACTGTTTTGAGCCAATTGGAAAAGGTGGGTGGCCACCGATATACACCTAGATCAATCCTAAATAATTAGGAATAAATGGTATTCATTGTGTTGAGTTCCCCATAAAATGAGGAAATTTCTGTTGAATTTGGCCCCGGGTGAGCCACTTGCCTTGGTGCAGGAGCTTTCCTGCTTTGACGACTCGATAAAGTTGGATCCTTTGTTTTCGAGTGCCCTTGATCTATGTGTCCACAATCTGATCTCTGGATGCCTGTTTTATGCAGTTGGGGTTGAGATTTGTTGGTTTCAGTTGTTCTGCTACCTCTGAGGTGTCCAAAAATAGTGGGAAATAAGGGCAAAGGAGATCCACGTTGAACACTGGGTGCAGGCCAAGGAAAGGACGAATGTTGAGCTCAAAATAATTACCCACCATGGCCTTGGTGCTGGTGTAAAACCCATAATAGAGTGGGAAAATATTTCGATGGGGTCCTATAAGTCATTCTTTCTACAAGTGCAACCAAACTTTGTCGCCCACCTAAAACGTATGTGGTACCCAATGTTGATCATGGTACTGCTTTTACTTGTCATTGGAATTCTGTAGGATATCCTGAACCTGTTGGTAGATGTGCTAGATCCACTCAATGAACTAGGTGGCTTTGTCAGCTTCAGTTGGAGCAGGATATGAGTCGGTTGAGGTGACCGCAAGGGGAAGTGCAACATCTATGGGACCCGAGGTTTGGAATCCCAACCCCACCTGAAAGGGGATGTGGCTGGTTGAGCTATGTAGGGCTTAGTTGTAGCTATGTTGGACATAGGGAAGGCTCTCATCCCATGTGTGAGGGTGCTTTGAATTATAAATGCAAAGGATATGCACAATCATTCGATTTACGACCTCGGTTTGGCCATTTGTCTGGGGGTGGAAGGCCGTGGATTTGGTGAGTTTGGTGTCCAATAGTGACCAGAGGCTTGACCAAAATGTGATAAGAAATTGACTGTCTTGATCTAAGACAATGATTTTTGGGATTCCAAAATGTACCCAGACTCTTTCAAAGAAGAGCTTGGCAGTGGCCTCTGTTTTGATGTTATTCTTCCAGGCAACCATAATCCCCATCTTAGAAAAGCGATCAACAACCACAAAAACATAGTCATTTCCCCACTTGGTGGATGGGAGGCCCAACATGTAGTCCATTGAGATGGATTTCAATGGCCTGTCATGAGTAGGAAGAGGGGTGTACATGCCCTGATTCTTAGTGGTCAGTTTGGCAATAGCATAGGCAGTGCAGGACCTGATATACTTGTTGACCTCCTATTGAAGTTTCGGCCAATAGAAATGTTTCTATAGCATTGCCACTGTATTTTCAATGCTAAAGTGTCCTGCCACCCCACTATAGTGGGCTTCCCATATCAGGTTCACTCGCTTACTTGATGGAACACAGATATGGCCCAGACGACACAACAACCCTTCCTGAAGAAGGAAATTATCGACAACTGCATTTTCAACCAACATTTGGTAGGTGGTGGCGAAGTCTGAGTCTGTCTCATAGAGTTGGGGCCATCCAGAGGTCTCATGGCCGCAAGAGTCTAACATCATGGTGAGTGCCACGACTGGCGGTCTGCTGAGGGAATCAACGACGCGATTGGTGCTTCCTATTTTATACTTGATGTTGAGGTGGAATTGCTACAAGTATGTGGATCACTTTTGATGGTGATCAATCTGCAATTTTCCTTGTGTCTACATGAACTGCAGTGGATTATGATCAACGTGGATGACTGTCTCCTTCTCAAGAATGTAATGTCTCCACTAGCGGTAGGCTTACATAATGGAGTACATTTCTTTGTCCTAAGTAGGGTACTTACGGACAACATCTGATAGTGTCTCACTATGATAGGCCACGGGGTGGTCATGTTGAGTGACAAAAATGCCCACCGCATAGTCTGAAGCATATGTATCAATCTCAAAGGGTTGTTGCAATTATGGTAGTGAAAGTACTGGGGCTGAGCACAAGCGCTGATTCAAATCATCGAACACTTGTTGTTGGGACTAGCCCCACACAAATTTCGCCTTACTACCACCCCTGGTTATTTGGCTGAGGGCCCATGCAATATGGGAGAATCCCAACACGAACTTGTGGTAGAAATTGGCAAGGCCCAAGAAGCTCTAAAGCTAAGTGAGTGTGGTTGGGGCTGGCCAGTCACGGATGACTTGGATCTTGGCTGGATCCACATGTATTCCATGTTGATCAACGATGTAGCCCAGGTAATGGATGATGTCCATGCTAAAGGATCATTTTTCCAAGTTGTCATATAGCTTGTGCTGTCACAGGGTGTGAAGAACCTACTGAATATGCTGCAAGTGTTCGGCCCAAGTCTTGTTGTAAATGAGAATGTCATTTAGATACACCACTACAAAAGTATTGGTGAATGGTCACAGGATATCGTCCATCATCCTCATGAAAGTGGCTGGAGCATTTGTTAAACCAAAGGGCATGACCAACCATTCAAAAAGGCCTTCCTTTGACTTGAAGGAGGTTTTCCATACACCTGTCTATTCTATCAGGACCTGGTGGTAGCCAGACTTTAGATCAATCTTACTGAAGTATTTGGCCCCCATGAGTTGATCAAGGAGGTCGTCTATTTAGGGAATCAGGTACCATTTTTTGAATGTGATTTTATTTAGGGCTTGGTAATCAATGCAGAGTCACCAGGTTCCATCTTTCTTCTGTACCACCATGATTGGGCTCCTGCAAGGTGATGAGATGGGATGGATGTGCCCCTTGTGGAGTAGTTCTTGGATTAGTCGCTTGATCTCCTCATTCTCTAACAGAGAGCGATGATAGACTGGCCCATTCGGAAGCGGTGTGTCAGGGGTCAGATCGATGGGGTGCTTGACCTGGCAGTGCAGAGGTACCCCGGTAGGTGAGGAGAATATATCTTAGTATTCTTCCACAACCTTATCTACATGCTTCTGCTATGTGGAGAGGTCGGCCACAAAGACCCTGGATGTGGCTATGATCTTTCTCTTATTCTCAGAGTGAATAATGAAGAAGACAAACTTGCTCATCTGAGAGATGACCTTCCTGCATTGCTTAGCAGAGATCAAGGAAATAACACTAGGTGGGACTGACTTGGGTATCCTATACAATTTCAAAGTAATAATAATAGTACGAGGCCTAGACTCATATACAACATGACGTTTCCATAAATATGGTTGGCCCAAAAGAACATTACAAAGTTAGAGAGGAGAAACATCACACAATACCTCATCTTTGAAGGGCTTGATGCTGTATGACAGTTGACACTGTTGGTTGACACAGAGATCGCTTCCTTGGAAGAGCCATCTAATGGTGTAGGGTTGTGGGTGCAGCATTGTTGGTAGGTCCAACCGCTTGATGAAATCTACTGAGATGAGGTTCTTCTGGCTACCACTATCAATGATGAAGTGCAATGGGGTGCCTTTTACCCACATCTGTTAATGGAAGAGGCGTTCTCCTTCTTCTGGCTCGTCTAGTTCACCAGGTTGGACCTTGGTGGTAGCAACGGTGGCACTAGGTTTTGCATCAATGATCCATATTCCCCTTTCTGGTTGTTGCTAAGAGTCAGAACCCACATCTGATTCAGAGTCTTTCACTTCAGCCACCAACGACTGCTTTGAACGATAGTCAGTAGTGTTATGCCGAGGTCTCTTATGGAACTCGCACCACTTCCCGGTATCTTTCTTTGTCTTTCTGGTGTCCTTATTTTCTTGCAGCTTGGACTGGTTGTCTTGATACTGTCCATATTTTCTCTATCCTTTTTTTTGTGGGTTGGTCCTACCCTTTCCTGGATTTTGTTGTGAGGGGTTCTCAGGCCCAAATTGTCATGTCTTTTGTTTGAGCTTCTGCTCGATTTTGACAGCATATCGATAGGCTGTTCCCAAGGATGAGATGTCTATAAATTCCATTTCAGTATGGATGTATCTATGAAGAGCGCTGCGATACTTAAGAACTAGATGTCTCTTTGAATATTTGATACCCATCTTGGTGTGCAACGTATGGAAGATATTTGTGAAATCTGGCACTGCTTGGTCTCTTTCTTGCCGCAGCGTGGTCCATTTGGTATACAAGTCGTCATAACTTCTGACAGGGTAGTATTGTTCCTTAATAACATCCCTGAAGGATTCCCAGGTGGCTTTGACTGTAAACAATGAGGGTTCCTCTATTTCCTTTTTCTCACAGAAAGTTTCCCACCAATCTTTGACACAGGGAATGACTTTGAGGAGCGCAAAAGTAATATTTTCTCTATTCGAAAAGTTATGGAAAGAAAAATAACCTTCTAGTAGATTCAACCACTTGTCTACAACATATGCGTCTATATGACCTTCAAATATAGGAATATAGAAGTTTATTTGTACCTTGAAGGGGGCGACGCCTCTGTTTGAAGAAGATGCATCGCCTGTTGGTAGTCACTAAAGGATTTGTGCGAAACTATCCATCATCTCATTCCTTTGTTGTGTGAGGGCTTCCTCAATAAATAGTTTGAAAGGATATCTTGTCCTGCCATCTTTCTTTTCTCCTTCCATGAGAGGTCACTTGGGCGTGCGAGATATTTTTTCCTCAAGAGAAACAAGCTCGAAACCCAACTCTTTGTACTCTGACCTCGTTGGGGACATGCATTAAGACAACAAGGAGCATACTGCTCTGATACCACTGATCTAAAATTTATGAGAATAATGAAATGAATAAATATTATTAACAGGTTCTTAACAAAAAATAACAGAGATACAGTAAAACTGGTTTTCTGTTCAATAAGGAAATAAGTTGAAACTGTAAAATGCAGCAGAAACAAGCTTGCTGGAATGGTGGCAGTTTATCTCTGAGAAGAGATGTGATGACTGCGCTCATTCATAAGAATATGATTACAATGAGGATATGAAGTCCTTTTTACAATAAGCAAGGATGCCAAAAACCCTAGACATCCAAAAACCTAACCCTAGGAGATGAAGCGTTTAAAGTCATGTGGGCCCCATCTGGGTAAGTTAGTACATCAACTTCCTGGGGTTGTAACTTTTGCATACGATCTTCATTTTAGGAGTATGATAGCCCGTTGGAAAGGTATCGTCAAGGATATTAATCTTTGGATATCAGTCCAAGAATTTAGTTATTAATGAGAATATTGATCCCAAAAAACCTTCATTTAGGCCCTCAAAATGGCCCCATAAGTTAAAACTGCTAAAAATAGTAAATTTCCAAAATTGCCAGAAAAATGTTTTGAGCCAGTTGGAAAAGGTGGGTGGCCACAAATATCCACCTGGATCAGAGAAGGACAATGGTCACACCAAAAGTGAAACAAGACGGAAAAGAAAAGTTGGAAAAACCAGTACGACAAGATAATGTTAGGCGAAATTAAAGGATGGAAAGGATTGATGGGACGCCATATTAATCATGCCAACTGGAGACGACAAGGCAGAGTAATGGAAAGTATGAAATCGTCAGAGGTGCATTGAACCTGTAATTAAGGTGCATTAAACCCATAATCAAGGAAGTGTCCTCGACAAGATTCATGGGAAAGCCATACAACACACGAATGCGGGAGCCAATAGAATATTCGCGAAGGAAGAAAAAAGAGAGAACAAAAAAGGATAAAGAGCACAGTCTAACTTCACAAAGATCACATAGACTCTTCAAACCCAACAGACATTTGACATTCACCGCCATGGTACCGCCCAAGCAAGCATAAGCAATCCAGACCACCAGGAAAACCAGAGTTTAGACTAGGTCACGAGGATAGATGAAAGAAGGTGAAAAACATACATTGGAGATCGTCAATGTTGATGAGATCCCATCTCCAGACACAACATCGGTGAACCCAACATTTATAGTGGAATAAATGCAACAAATAGCACCAGAGGACACGAGTAAGGATATACCAGCAGAAGTACAAGAGCCGCAGAACCAGTAAACATAAACCCTGAAGGAGGTGCAACCAGAGAACACAAAAATAGCTCTGAAAGTCAATGGAACGACACCAAATATGGAAGCCACAATCAATCCATATGAGTCGCAAACGACCATATCAGAACATCAACTGGAAGGAATAGTTGAATATGTCATGGGTTGGACAAAATGGTATTCTGAGGAACAACTAAAAGCTGTTGGAACTTCAAGCCAACAACCACTGCCGAAGAAACATGTTGGAGTGCTAAAATGCCAAAGTGGAATCTTAGTTGTTCGATTTATCAAACTTGAGCCATCAGATATCTCAGGCGCATAAGGAATCAAGGTTGTGACTTGAAACTTCTAGAGCACAGAGAGATGGAGAGCTAGAGCATATCAGGACCGTTGAAGCTAGGAAGGTACATGTCAGTAGCTCGAAATATCTGGAAGAAGGTGGAAGTTGAAGGATTGAAACATCCAAAGTCAGAACCCCGAAGAATCACGAGTTTTCGATCTGTAGAAGGAAACTTGGCAGCAGATCACGAGCTCTGGTAAAAGCAAAAGGATATTTTCCAGTTTGAGAATCGAAAACGTCGGAGTGCAAATGCCCGAAGCCTTGAAGTGAGATCTAGACTATGAGATATGAAGGAGATGTGGCATGCATCAGTGAGTTCTGGTAAAATTCCCAAAGAAATACTTGGTCATTGGATCAAGAGGACACGGGTCCGGAGATCACAACCTTCAAGTAAAAGAAAAGAAGAAAGGCGAAGTCTTGAGATTTGAAACTCCAGAAGTCCGAAGACCCATAGTAAATATTGAGCGTCGGATCGAGGAGAAGGTCGTTGGACCATTGATCCATGTTGAACAGTCATACACTTGAAGGGAAAGCAGGATCGTTGATCTGGGAGTTGAACAGGTTTCCATAGATCATCAACTTTGGGGGATTGACATAGGAAGGATGTTGGGTTTGAGATTTTGAATTCCCCAAAACCGAAATTGTGAAGAGATCTTGATTGTTGAGTCAAAAGTAGTAGATCTTGTCCATATATTTGAAGGACGCAGATTTGATCGTCGATCTAGATGGGATCCTCAAGATCATGAGATTGATGATCCCTCAACATTGTGGGGATAGAAGTTGCGATGAGGTTAAGGTATCGAAGGTGGGCCACAATTTGAATCATGGTTTCACCAAGGGGATGCGTGGAGGCCATAGGAGCATTGCGGGCCAAAAAGTGGTTTAACTCCGAACCTCTTATGACCATGCCCATAATCACGTGGTCATAGCCCCAAGTCATATCAAGTGAGGGCTCATCTGAAAGAGAGCTAACGCCGACACTCTGAGTTTTCATACAGAGCGAAAGGGAAGGTCCCAGGTTGTTGTTAAACTTTCACCAGGAAGCCGAGGGGGCCTGTGTTTATATATAGAGGGGGACCTTTAAGGTTCCATAGAGTCTTTAGACTCGAGAATCTGAGGATCCAAGACCAGGAGGTCGCGCAGCCCTACGGGGAATTAGGGGGGCTACATTAGGTGGTATCAGAGCTAATTTTAAGTTTGTTTGCAGATAGTAGACAAAAAGGAGAGAGGAGGAAAGTTGGTATCAATTGTGGTATCAAGAATATCTAATTTATGTTTGTAGGTGATGCAGTGAAATCATGCCACCCAAAAGGCACAGAGTGAATGCAGAAATGGAAGAAGAAATTAGGCGACTCTGAATGAGACTGGACGCCATGGAGATAGCATAGAGAAGAGAACTAGAAACTGTAGATATCAGTGAAGCTGAGAGAGAAGAATAAGAAGAGGTCGAAGCAAATATAGTAGAGGATGCTGAACAAGATCGCTTGATAAAAGATGTTTCAAAGATAGGGGCCATAGCAAGAATAGAGTTACCTATGTATGAAGGAAATTTGGAAGTTGAAGAATTGTTATATTGGGTTCGTGCTACGGAAAAATACTTCGATTAAGAAGATATCGAAGAAGACAAGATGGTGAAGCATGCAGTGACAAGACTGAAAGGTCATGCAACATTATGGTGGGATGAACTGCAAGCCGAACGCAGGAGAAATGGTAAGAAAAAAATTATAAACTGGGATAGGATGGTAGCTAAGTTGAAAGCCAAATTTATCCCAAAGGATTACCAAATCAATCTTTATAGAAGATTGCAGAACTTGAAACAGAGGGGTTTATCAATGAAGGAGTACACTGAAGAATTTTATCTACTGAACATTAGGGCTGGACAGAAAGAAAATGAGGATGAGAAGATAGCCAGATACATCAATGGGATGAGATATGAAATCCAAGAGGAGATCAACATGATGTTGGTTAGTACAGTCGAGGATGATTATCAAGTAGCCTTGAAAGTTGAGAAAAAATTGGCTAGGAAGCAAAGCCAATGAAGCAGAGGAAATGGAACCAACAGAGAGAAGTTCCAGAAGTCAAAGCCTGAAGATGACAAACATCATAGTCACCATGAGAAGGGTGGAAGTTCTAAAGAAGTATAGTATGGATAAAGAAGTTCTTTTTCCATAGGTAGAGGAAGAGGAAGAGCCAGAGGAGGCGTAGTTAAATGTTATACCTATGGAAAAGAAGGAAACAAATCTTGGGAATGTAATGACATAAAAAGACAAGGAGGAGGATAAGCACACATTTTCGAAGCACAAAAACATGTGGAAGTATAAGGAGGAAGAAACCTCATGATGAGAAAGATCCTTCTTAAACCAAAAAAGGAACCAGAGGAACCAGTTCAACGAACAAGCCTGTTTAGGACTGCTTGCAAGTCAAAAGACAGAGTTTGCAAGCTGATCATAGACAGTGGGAGCATTGACAATCTAGTATCCACAGAGATGGTGGAGAAGATGTAATTGAAGACAACTGTACATCCAAATACATACAAGGTGTTGTCGCAAGAGTCGACTCTAGGCTGTAATAGAGTCAAGCCTTAGCACATTTTAAAATGAAAAATTTATTTATCGTTCAGAACTTTGGCTTGGGTTGCAGCAAGCCAAACCCTGAAAATTTAATTTTGAGTGCACTTCTGGCCTAATACACTCGGAGACAGTTCTCTAAACAGCGAAGGGCTCTTTACTCAGGAATATTCAATGATTACAGAAGAAGGCCAGATTTCTTATTAGAACATGTGTTTAATCAGGTCTGGAGGTTGATATAGGAGAAATAAGTCCATTGGGCATGGAGTCAAGTGAAAACCATAGAGAGAAAATCATAACATGGTTCACATTACTTGTAGAGAATGAGGCAAGGTAAGTCTTTCTTTCAACTATAAATGATCATGATTTAACAGCAGAAAAAGAAAAGGAAAGAGCCACCATAGTGAAAGCATCAATCAAAGGAGGAATTTTCACCATGACTTCG
>ML778836.1:898857-917920 GCA_009831015.1 Picea engelmannii
ACATAAACCTACAAGCTGTACTCCTGGCAGACTCCTTTTGAAATAGCAACATCTTTACAGAAAGGTAGTCTGATTTGCAATTCGAGGACTTTGTCTACCCCATTGCCAAAGCGTAATCAACAATAATAACAATTATCAAGCTGTCAAAGAAAAAGAGATTTGTCAACAGAAGCCCTGGCCCTAGGAAATACACCACAAAGGGCTGTCCTTTCACCTCCAGCTTCATTGTGACGGTCTACCAGAACTGGTGGCAATTCTCTAGCATTAACTACTTCAATAGGATGAGGCCAATAAGGACTTCTTTATTTCTGAAGTTGTTGCGTAAAAYTGGAGCTTCACTTCTTCGAGTAGGCTTCTCATGAGTTCTCGGGTTACCGAGGCATCCTTTGATATACTGTAAATACTCTTCTACCTCAAAACATAAACTTTTTTCCCAAAAAGCCCTACAAATCCTTCAGCCAATCAGATGTGAGTTACATATAATATGGAATGAGACCTCTAGTTAATTTATAAGCTTGATGCGATTCGGATGAAGACATTAGGGAGAGAAATGTTCAAACTCTGTTACAACACAAGGTATTGTGGTTGCAGAAAGGACATCAAGTCATGGTAAGTCAACAATGCCAAGTTGAATTTAAAATAGGAGGTTACAAAGATGAAATATTATGTGATGTAATTCCTATGGACGTCTATCATATTTTACCGGGAAGGTCGTGGAAGTATGACCTAAAGGTTATTCACGATGGTAGGAATAATACCTATACCCTAGAAAAGAATGGTAGAACACGTATGTTGTTACCCATAGAAGAAAAAGAGAAAAATACAGAAGCTAGTTCAATAGTACTTCTCATGAGTGGGAAGGAGCTCTTGAATTAAGTCAAGAAGGAGAAAGAAATGTAGTTTGTTGTAGTGAGGAAGCCTAGATTTATCTTTACAAATACTTCTGTAGAAGGTTTTCCTATAGAAATCTAGGAACTATTGGAAAACTTTCTTGATATAGTTGTGGATGAGTTACCACACTCATTGCCACCCATTAGGAGCATAATCCATCATATTGACCTTATTGCAGGAGCTAGTTTACCAAACAAATCATCTTATAGGTTGACACTTAGAGAGAATGAGGAAGTCAAAAATAAAGTCCAGGAGTTGTTGGATAAAGGGTTAGTCAGGGAAATCCTAAGCCCATGTGCAGTACCGACTGTATTAAGTCCAAAGAAAGATGGAGGATGGAGGATGTGTACAGGCTCCCGATCCATCAACAAGATAACCATTGGATACAGATTCACTTTACTGAGGATGGATGATTTGATAGACTGTTTGAGTGGAGCAAGATATTTTTCCAAGATAGACTTGAAGAGTGGATATCATCAAATAAGAATGAGAGAGGGAGATGAATGGAAAACAACATTCAAGACAAATGAAGGATTGTTTGAATGGTTTTTCATGTCATTTGGGTTGACAAATGCACCAAGAAAAATTATGAGATTAATGAATGAAGTGTTGAAAGACTTCATAGGAAAATTTGTCATAGTATATCTGGATGACATACTAATCTTCAGTAAGACAAAGGAAGAACACTTAAGACATTTTACACCAGTGATGGAAAGGTTGCAACAAGAGAAATTGCTGATAAATCTGAAGAAGAGTTCTTTTATGAAGAAGGAGCTCATATATTTGGGCTTCATAATATATTCAATTGAATTGAAGATGGACCCAGAAAATGTGAGAGTGATTAGAGAATGTTCGTTTCTGAGGAATATATTTGAGGTAAGAAGTTTTTATGGGTTAGCGAGATTTTATATAAAAAATTTCAGAAATTTCAGTGGCATATGTGCACCCATGCTAGAAACTGTGAAGAAGAAACACACATCCTTCAGTTGGATAGAGGAAGCTGAAAAAGGTTTCAAAGTGCTGAAGGAGAAGATAAAAAAGAAACCAATTATAGTCTTACCATATTTTGGAAAAACATTTCAGGCGATATGCAATGAAAGTGGATTAGTTATTGGAGCAGTCTTGAGCCAGGATAATAGGCTAGTTGCTTATTTCAATGAGAAACTGAATGATGCCAAGAAAAAGTATTCCACGTATGACAAGGAGTTTTATGCAGTGATTCAAGATTTGAAAAAATGGAGGCACTATCTAATTCATAAATAGTTTGTCTTGTACAGTGATAATCAAGCTTTACAATTTATTACTAGGCAAGAAAAGTTGAATCAGAAACATGCAAAATGGGTAGAATTTATGTAGAATTTTACTTTTGTTATTAAACACATTGTTGGAACTTCTAATGAAGTCATAGATGCTTTGAGTAGAAGGAGTTTTATTGTATAGGAATTCTAGGTGTAGACCTTGGGGTTTGAACACCTCAAGGAGATGTATAAAGATGATGCAGACTTTAAAGAAGCATATGAGGCATGCAAGAATCCTTTGTTGGGAGATAAAATCCCATGGACTGAATATTTGATTCAGGATGGATTACTGTTCAAAGGGAGCCAATTATGCATTTCAAAGTGCTCAATGAGAGACATCCTATTGAAAGAGAAACACAACGGAGGTTTAACTGAACATTTTGGTCACGATAAGACATTTGCATAGTTGAGCAATTCGTATTATTGGTCGAGCATGAGAGCAGAAGTGAAAAGGTTTGTGAACAAATGCAGAATTTGTCAGTATGCTAAAGGAAGACAACAGAACACTGGTTTGTATCAGCCACTACCAATTCCATAGAAGCCATGGGATGCAATCAATATGGATTTTGTTTTTGGATTGCCTAGAACTCAAAAAGGGTGTGATTCCATATTTGTTGTGGTGGGAAAATTTTCAAAAATGGCACATTTCATACCATGCCAGAAGACAAGTGATGCCACACACATCGCCAATTTGTTTTTCAGAGAAGTAGTAAGACTACATGAATTGTCGAGGAGCATAGTTTCAGACATGGACACCAAATTTGTATGACACTTTTCGAGGACTCTATAGAAGAGTCTAGGGATGAACTTATCCTTTAGTTCAACATATCACCCTCAGATAGATGGACAGACTAAAGTAGTAAACAAAAGTCTCATAAAATTTTTGAGAAGTTTAGTCATTGAGCAAGGTCAACAATGGGATCAGATTCTGGTGCAAACAAAATTTGCATTCAACAATTCAGTGAATAGGAGCATAGGAAAAATTCCATTTAAAATTGTGTATGGTGTACAACCAAGAGGGATTACAGAGTCGAGAGATTTGAATCAAGATGAGTTCAGAAGTGCTGGAGCAGAGGATTTTGCAACAAAGATGCAAAAACTCCATGACAGAGTCAGAGGATAGCGACAAGACAACAACCATAAATATAAGAGCAGAGTTGATAAAAAGAGGAGAGAAGTTCAATTCGAAGTTGGAGATGAAATTTTAGCTCATTTGAGAAAAGAGAGATTCCCAAGGGGAATGTATAACAAATTGAATATGAAGAAGATAAGACCATGCGAGATTCTCAGAAAATTCACAACCAATGCTTATGAGATTGAGTTGCCAGACAATGTTGGGATATCGCCAATATTCAATGTTGTAGACCTGTATCCTTACAGGAGAGATGAGACAAGAGAATCAGATGATCAGAAAGAAATTCAGTGGGAAGAGAAATTTACCACAACAGAAAAACCTCAAATGGAGAAAATCATTGAACAAAGGGATGGAAAGAAAACCAGGAGGAAGACATATCCTGAGTACTTAGTGAAGTGGAAAGATCATCCAATGGAAGATGCAAGTTGGGTCACAGAACTTGATATTTTGAAGCATGGAAAGACAATGCAGGATCTCATGGAAAAGAGTCAATGAATTTTTTTAACCAGAGGAGTATGATGCAGGAGTATCACCTTCAAAGTCAACAACGCACACATGGAGGCAAATAGATGACATCTCAGCAATGATAGAATTCCAAATCGAGCATTTAACTCAGAATTTAATTTTTTGTTGAGATATTTATGTAACAACATTTTAAAAATGTAACTTGTTTGTAAAGTCTTGAAGGAATGTAAGAGATTGCAGATATGGAGTGTCAACTCTATCTAGTAATAACTAGTAGTTATTGTAATAGGACAGAGTAAGTAATAGCTTTGAATTTGAAATGAAAGATTTCATAACAGGACGAGAGAGCTCATGGAGCCGTCCTTAGATAGTTTTTCAGTATTGCATTGTAACAGATTAGAACAGATAGACAAAATAGAGAGATCAGAGTAGAGAAGAGTAGAGTAGCAGGAACACTATGTATTTTGTTTTCATGAATGAATAGAACAGACATAAAGTGTCCCAAATCCTTGAAATTTTTTAAATTCATGTGCGATTGAATGAATGTTATTCTGTGTGTATGATTTATTATAGTTCGTTCATGTATGATTGTTCGAGAGAGATTGACTGTATGAGTTCGTGACGAAGATGGCTGAGTTTCATTCGTTTCTCTTCTGATACTTGTATGCAAGGTGTGCATCTCGAATGTAAGGAGTGCGTCGACTGAGTCTCGGATTTGACTAAGAGAAAACCAGAGGGACTCATACCAGGTGAAAGGTGTGCACAACATCAAGAAGCCAACAAACTTTGAAGACCTAGTGCAGAAGAATGCCAGGTGGGCGAGAAGCATTTTCTTTTCAAGAAAATCCTTCGAACTGAGTTATTCAAAATCATGAGAATGCAAAGTGTGCATGGGAGACCGAAATACTTTCAAGGATAGAAGCTCAGAAGAGATAACACTTTTCATAAGTGTTGACAAGATCCCAAAGATAGATTCGTCGAGAGAACAAAGGTTTTGAACCTTTGAAAATGGATAAATATTCCAAGGCGGAGAGATATCAGAAGCTCAGGAGGAAGAAAGATCGTGACCATTGGATCATAGGGAATAAGATCGACAGTCATCGGGTCAGAAGGAAGAGCGTGAACCTTGTAACTTCGTTTATAGAGGAGAGAAGCTATCGAGGTTGAAACTTGAGATTTTCGGAGTCTGGAGACCCGGAATAGAATCTCGACCATCTGATCAGTGTGATAGATCTGAGCCATCATATCATTGGAGGTGGAGACCAAGTGTCATATTTCCAGGAGGAATCACATTCGTTGGTTTCTTTAATCTCATGAGGGAGAGCAGCTTGAAACTTGATATTCCCAAAGTCTGGAGTGCCAGAACGCTGAAGTGGAATATCAACCGTCCGATTGATCAAGCGTGAGTCGTCAGATATCTCAGGTGCATAAGGAATCAAGGTTGAGACTTGAAAATTTCAGAGCGTGAAGATCCAGAGCATATCGGGACCATTGAAGCCAGGAGGGTACTTGTTAGTAGCTCGGAATATTTAGAAGAAGGCAGAAGTTGAAGTCTTGAAACATCCGAATTTGGAACCCTGAAGAATCTCGAGTCGTCGATCTATAGAAGGAAACTTGGCAGCATATCACGAGCTCTGGTAAAAGTAGAAGGAGAGTTTCCATTTTGAGAATCGAAAACGCTGGAGTGCGAAGGCCTGAAGCCCCAAAGTGGGATCTATACTGTGAGATCTAAAGGATACATGGCATGTGTCAATCAGTTCCGGTAAAAGTACCAAAGAAATCCTTGGTCATTGGATCAAGAGGACACGTGTCAGGGGATCACAACCTTCGGGTAAAAGAAAAGAAGAAAGGCAAAGTATTGAGATTTGAAACTCCAAAAGTCCAAAGACCCAGAGTAAATCTCGAGCATCGGATAGAGGATAAGTTCGTTGAACCATTGATCTGTGTTGAACAGTTAGACACCTAAAGGGAAATCAGGACTGTTGATCTGGGATTTGAACAGGTGTCCATAGACCGTCAACTCCGGGGGATTGACATAGGAAGGAAGTTGGGTTTGATATTTTGAATTCTCGAAGTTCGGAATTGCGAAGAGATCTTGATCGCTGATTCAGAAGCAGTAGATATGGTCTGTATATTTGAAGGATGTATATTTTATCGTCAATATAGATGTGATCATCAAGATCATGAGATCGACGATCCCTCAACATTGCGGGGATAGAAATTGCAAGGAGGTTAAGGTATTAAAGGCGAGCCGCAATTTGAACTGTGGTTTTGCTAAGGGGACCTATGGAGGTCATAGGAGTATTGTGGGCCCAAAAGTGGTTTAAATCCAAACCTCTTATGACTGCGCCCGCAATCATGTGGTCATAGCCCTAGGTCAAATCAAGTGAGGGCTCATTTGAAAGAGAGCTAACACCAACACTCTGAGTTTTCAAACAGAGCAAAAGGGAAGGTCTTGAGTTGTTATTAAACCTGCACTAGGAAGCTGAGGGGGCCTATGTTTAGATACAGAGGGGGACCTTTGAGGTTCCAAAGAGTCTTTAGACTTGAGAATCGAAGGATCCGAGACTGGGAGGTCGTGCAACCCTATGAGGAAGTAGGGGGCTGCATCAACGTCACATAAAACCATTCCCTCCTCTTTAAATTGGGCCTAAATGGCATCTCTAAGTTGTCTCACATGTCCATGACCAGGAAGATTACAACAAAGGCACCTTAAAGCCCAACTCTTCAATGATAGAGAGAAATGGGAATAATTATTTAAAATCGACGCTGGAGGATGATAGTATAATCTTTCGTAGATTTTGGCTTAATTCATTTTAATGGCAGATGTCCTCGATATTTACTCTTATTAATGCCAATATTTTCAAATATGTGTGATGAATAGTCACCAATAGTACGAGTTAACATTCCCATATGCAAGAAGATTCTCAAATATGACAGTCTGTAACATATGCACAGTATTAAAGAGGGACATGACATCAAGACCTCTGTGGATGACACGTTCGTGGAAGGCAGTGTGGTAGTAAAATATTGCATTGTTACTATGATTATGCCTTTAAAAAACTAAAATAGCCAACACTTTTTGCAAATTCAAAATGGACGTAATTTTTTATTATCAAATCCCATAATATTCGCCTGTTTATGCATTTTAATGGGAGATGTCCTCAAACTTTCTGCTTATTAAAGACAATATTTTCAAACTTGTCTGGTCAGTTGTCACTATTAAAATCATAATTAATCTGCATTGGGAAGGGAGGAAGGTATCGAGGATGGAGGGGAGCGAAAAATTATTTTAATTCTGAACCTGGGAGTGTGTGAACCCACAAAACTTTGAAGACTTGACTAAGTATGGAAAGGCAGGTCAAACAAACAAAGTCATCATAGGTAGAGGTAGGCTTGCGAGTTCGAGGAGTCCAGAGTCTAATTGTAGAGCACGAAATTTTTGGGTGCAGGATCTATACCTAGAACATGGGTTACCAGAGTTTGATAACACCTATCTGTGAACCCGCGTTCATAAAATTGGCTACGTATGCAAACGAACGATGGTCGGTTGGACTCGTGATGTGAATATATAGATGGAGATGACAATTTTTTAGTTCACCACACCATGAAATTGCTAGCACATGAACATGACAAAATTATAGAACCAGAAACGCATAATAGAGGGTAAGAACAAAAGGGAAAAATGGGAAAGTTTAGAAGAAATTGGCTAAGTATGCAAACGAACAATGGTCGGTCGGACTCATGATCGAAATATATATATGGAGATGATGATTTCTCAATTGGCCACTTTGGGAACTCGCGACCACAGAAATGTGACAAAGTATAGAACCACAAAGGCATAATAGAGGGGAAGAACAAAAGGGAAAAATGGGCAAGCTTACAAGATGAAAAAGAAAGAGAGAGAAGAAATTTATCGCTCACACAACAACACTTAGTCTCATAACTATGAAGCCATAGAAATACATTAACTATGGGAAAAACATCGTCAACTATGAAATATAGTTGGATCCCGACAAACTCTGATTCAATCCATAAGAGATGTTGTTTACATCCACTGCAAAATTTTCCATATTATTTTATCTTAATAGTATTTGATGGGGAGTGAACTGTAAAACCATGTAACAATAGATCCAACTGCAGATGTAGGACCCCAACATTGCAAAGTTGAAGCAAACAAGACCAAGCAACAAATAACAACCCAGTTAAGAAGCACCAAAAGGCCCAACTGTAGCCGCAGGAACTCAAGCTTGCAAAGTTGAATCAAACAACAGTAAGAAACATCTAACGAACCAAGAAGCAAGCACCACCCAGCCGATTAAGAATGTCGATGAAGAACAATATTGGTCAAATTCATTGCACACAATATTGTATCGAAAAATTTGGAGGAAAATGTATTAACACATCTGTTAACCAAATATTTCAGGCTGTGAGACCTGTCAGGTAAACATTCAAAGCTGCCAGGATTGTCCAAAGTTCTACCGCTATGCAAGCAATTAATAAATGTTTGGTTTTCATGGATGGTATTTTTCAATACCAGGAGCGATCAAAATCCTCTTGTAGTCCATCTTTGTATGTGATTACTACAACCAGAGAAGCAGGACTGTAATGTTGTCTTTGTCTCATTCCTGATTGCCAATGTTCGACATAGAACCTACCTCCATCACAGCCACAGTGACGCATAGAAAAAGGAAATCATATTTTCTCCTCACATACAACGATGTTCTACAAGAGGATTTCGACTCAGGCATCCCCAGTAGTCAAATTTCCCACCTACAAACTACAAATAACAAGTGAAGCTAAACATGACACCCAAACCCTCCCATCAACGGGGAATGAAAGAAGGCCAATGTTCGACACATAACCTACCTCCAACACAACCATAGTGACACATAGGAAAAGGAAATCGTATTTTCTCCTCACATACAAAGATGTTCTGCAAGAGGATTTTGACTCAGGCATCACCAGTAGTCAAATTTCCCACCTGCAAACTGCAAATAGCAAGTGAAGCTAAACACGACACCCAAACCCAACCGTCAATGGGGAACAACAGAAGGGAAGTTCCAATCGCGGTTGTAGAATCCCAAGTGTACAAACTACAACAAGACCAACAGGAATAGGAAAATAAGAAATCAACGAACAAGCAATAAGCTAGGATGAACCAGTGAACCAACAATGCCACTGAAGAACAATATTGGCTATATTCATTGTAGAGAACATTGCATATAAAAAAAAAAACCCGAAGAAAATGTATTGTAACAAGTCTGTTAAGTAAACATTTAAGGCTATGAGGCCTTTTAGGTAAAAATTTAAGTCTGTCATAACTGCTCTGTAAACATTTAGTAAAGAATGAAATGTAGCAAGCGAAGCTAAACACAACAACCAAATATGCCTGTCAATGTGGAATGATAGAAGGCCAATGTTCGACACAAAACCTACCTCCAACACATCCATAGTGACGCATAGGAAAAGAAAATCATATTTTCTCCTCACATACAAAGATGTTCTGCGAGAATATTTCGATTCAGGCATCCCCAATAGTCAAATTTCCCACCTTCAAATTGCAAATAGAAAGCAAAGCTAAACACGACAACCAAACTCGCCCGTCAATGGGGAACGACAGAAGGGCAATTCCAATCGTGGTTGCAGAATCCAAAGCGTGCAAACTGCAACAAGACCAACAGGAAAACAAGAACAACAGGAACAAGAAAATAAGAAATCAGTGAACAAGCAAGAAGCAAGCATGAACCAATGAACCAACAATGTCGTTGAAGAACAATATTGGCCATAATCACTGTAGAGAACATTGCATATATAAAAAAAAATGGAAGAAAATGTATTGTAACAAGCCTGTTAAGTAAACATTTAAGGTTGTGAGGCCTATTAGGTAAACATTTAAGTCTGTCAGAACTGCTCTGTAAACATTTATGAAATAATGCAGTGTGGCAGGTCTCTTACATACGAAAAAACATTTATTATATTATTTTATAACAATAAAAATAATTTAGTAACAATAGTTCAAACAATAGAGGCTATGTAAAAAGTAAATATATTCAAAGGACAAACTAATATGAAATCAGCTAATAAAAAACTGACTCTCTATCTTCAAAAATTTGGATATCCAAACATTTCAAGAAAAAAATAAAAACTCAGAAAGACCGTATATGATCAAAAACTTTGGATATGCTAACACATCAAACATTGGGAATAGCGAAGATGGAAATAAGACCTCCAATCTATTATCCAATCAGATCATGACATATATGGTATTTTTTATTATATAAAAACCAATGTTTTTAGTTCCCTAGTTCCAACAATAGATATTATGCAAATATTTTTAGTCAAAGGACAAACTAATATGAAGTCAATGAATTATTGATCGCTATAGTCCCTCTATGCCTTCGCCAGGGACTAATAACTTAACAATCTTAGAAAATAACTTATCAAGCCTTTTAGTTTTTAATTCGGTTTGATTATTCTAACATAGATTATGAATCTCAAAAAAATTTAAAATAAAATATTATAAAAAATTAAAATAAATTACTTTTTAATTTATAGAATGTTTCAAGTTTTATATGTATATTTATATATTTTCTTAAATCGTAATTTGGAGATTTTATATTATTCAAAAGGTTAAAGCAAAGTTGTAAAGCAATTACAAGCTTGTTTCAAAATTTGCATATAAAAACAAAAACAAAAAGAAATATCTTTTGGAAAAATTATCCAATACGTGTGAGTGGTGTACTTCTTATATGAGTAAATTTGAGTACAAAAACAAAAAAAACCATTCTCTATAATTTAACGATAAATTATGATAAATTGATGACATATGTACATATTTACATACTAATAATTACAAAAAGCTTAAAAAAATGAATTTTATGTTACATCTTTAGGGAAAGGTTGCTTAACCATGTTCAAACATTAGACAATAGTAAAAAACTACATGCTACTACATTGACACATATGCACAACACAAGTGCTCCCGAGCTATGTCGAAAATCGATAAAGCCCGTAAAAAGGACTTTGTGTGTTGTTGGAGGGCCAACCCGTCAACCAACACCTTGCTTTGTCCTAAGTGATGAACATAGCAACAAATCCACCAAATCCAATCCCCAGTCCCAATACCAATGCTATCAAGGACACCTCTTCATCCACATAACTTAACCATCCCCTCTTAACATTACTCCTATCACCATTGTCTCCAGTGGATGTTTTATTTGGCTTATATTTTTGTTTGCATGGTGGTAGAGGGAACCCACACAAGCACTCGTTCTTCTCAAAATATGTTACATTGAAAGTGGAAAATTTTGTCCCTGTTGGGATTGGCCCACAGAGGTTGTTAGATGAAACCTCAAAAGAAGCCAACATTGATAATTTAGAGAGACCTTCTAGGATTGGCCCCCAGTTGCTCTAAAGTATATATCCTACTAAGAGATGTAGGTATTTTTCCTTCTATTTGATTCCCAAATAAATTCAACAGTCGTAATATACTCATGTTTCTTATGTTTGCAAGGATTTTTCCTGCAAGATTATTACAAGACAAATCAAATATAGTGTTTGTAGGCAACATATATGACAGATTGTACTCACTTCCTTTCATATCAATTTCCATTTCCTCAGATAATTGAATATCATCTGACACATTTACAAATCCGAAGAGTCTCTCAAGATGAGTTGGTATCCTTCCACTGAATTTGTTGTTGGATAAATCCAACACATGCAACTTGGTGAGATTTGTGATATATTGAGGAATAAAACCATGCAAATTATTATAACCAAGGCTTAAAGCTCCCAAGTCATGAAAAAATTTAAATTAATAAGGAAGCTCTTCGGTCAATCCATTTTTCCTTAAATAAAACAACTGAAGCTGAGTACAATTGGCCAAATATGCAGACAAGGTCCCAGAAAACTTATTAGAATGAGCAGAGAAAATTGGCATAGAAGTGCAATTTCCAATGCCATTAAGAATTGGTCCCTCCAAGTTGTTTTCTGATAGATCTAATGTGCTTAATGAAACCAAACCATTAATACTCTCAGGAATACCTCCTAATAAAGTATTATTATATATGTCTAGTTTAGAGAGATTCTTTAATTGACCTATGCTATATGGGATATGTCCACTTAATTTGTTTGAATGTAAATCTAAGTACTCTAATGAATGAAGCTTTCCTATAGTTGTAGGAATTGTATTTATTAGATTGTTGTTTGAGAGAGAAAGGTATCTAAGGTTCCTTAGATTGGTAATGGATTTAGGTATGCTACCAATGAAATTGTTGTGAGACAAGCTAAGGTATACTCACTAAACGATAAAGAATTCAATTGACTCAAATTGAAAATGACTTTAGGTATACCATTAGTGAATATGTTTTTAGAGAAATCTAAATAGGTTAACTTGGTCAAATTGGCGATATAATCAGGAATGTTAGTGAGCCTATTTCCATAAAGATATAATGTGGTCAACTTCGTCAAATTAGCAATATCAGGAATGTTAGTGAGTCTATTTTCAAACAGATCCATGTACTCCAACTTACTTAGTTTGGAAATGTCTTTAGGTATGTTGGTGACTCCAATTTGGTAAATACCTAAGTGAGTTAGCGTGGTCAAATTGGTAATGGTTTTAAGTATGCATTCTATGAGGTTAAGACTAATATATAGAGAAGAGAGGGGACGCCAGAATGTTTGAGAAGGAATAGAACCAGAAATATTCAGGCCATAAATTGATAGTTGTGTAAGTTGTGTCAAATTACCTAACTGATGTGGTATATTGCATGAGAATTTGTTGGCTTTGAGAAGCAGGTACTCGAGTTTCTGCAGCATGCCCAAATCAACTGGAATAGAACCGTTGGGAACATTATAGGTGAGGTCAAGTACTTGTAATGCTTTAAGCTAGCCCAACTCGACTGGAATAGAAACGACGAGCTCATTCTCAGAGAGGTCAAGTACTTGCAATGCTTTAAGATGACCAATATCGGGTGGAATTGTTCCCATCAAATGAAAATTACCAGAAAGATTCAAAGTAACCAATAGTGAAAGGTTTCCAAGAGACTGGGAAAGGGTACCTTTCAGTCCTCCATCAAATCTTGAAGTAGAGAGGCCAATGGCGACCACTCTGTTAGCACCATGAATTTCATAGCTAAGGTTATAGGTTTGTCAACAATTTGCAAAGTCATGCATGTTAGCACCCATATTGTTTTTATGACTAGCATCTAACATCTCCAAGGGCCAGTTTTAATAGGAAGCTTATCATTTATTTGTTCCATTTCCATTTGCAACTGTGCATTGCAAAATTTGCTACGTGCTACACAGAGAATTTCATCGCGCAGTGAATTTTGTCGTGCAATGGATTTTGTCGCACAATGGATTTCGTCACGTAGTGAATGTTGTCACACATAGGATGTTGTTGCGCAGAGGATGTCATCGTGCAGTGGATTTTCCTATGCACAGACTATAGGTCGCGCTGCGCAAATGACTGGTTTAGTGGTCAACTTCAAGATCACTTTTTGACCAACTGGAGAGGAATTTTGAAAATCCCCGAATTTTTTTTGTTGAGGACAAACCAAATAATAATCACCTCTCTCATATTTTAAAAACTTTTCATATTTGTGGATATTCGAAGGGATCTTTGAACCCTATTTTTCAGTTTTTCATGATTTCATGTCCGAGACATGTTTTTGCGACATGCATTTCGCCTAGATGGAGGTGAATTTCAAGAAACCGAGAGAGGTTTTTATTTATAAAGAGATTAAATACAAAATCCTCTCTCTGTTTCAGAAAATAGTTTTTTATTAGTGAGATATGATGTCATATTTAACGCCCACTTTTCCATTTTGTTGCGCAATCCGATGCATTTTTGTTGTAGGTTATTGTCGTATAGCAGACTTGCTGTGCAGGGGTGACAGAGTGTCCAGAAGTGAAAATGATGACTTATCACAACCATAGGGTCGAATTTTGATCATGATCAATGATTGTAAATAATATCTTGGTTACGATTATGATTTGGAAAATTCCGGTTTCCTATTTTTAGTAAATCCATTGAAGTTATTGCTCTCTTTCAAAGAAAACAGATTCATGATTCTAGGAGGGAGTCGTTTGACCCTAGTAGCCAAGGGTGGCATTAGTTTTATATATATGGGGATGGTTTTCATGTAAACAACATTGGTTGGCAAATTGGTAGACGACATCTATTGTATGTAATCTAAGTTTTTGACCGAAATTTAATGCAAAGGTCCTGTAACTTGTTGAAAAGATTCTAGTTGCAACAATTGGATGTATTGTGCCTCCTTCTTTGCGTATGTGTTTCCTGTTATCTTTATTTCATATATTTTTTTGTCTATTTTGGAACGAATTTTCGAACTTGTGGATTCATCGTGCAATGCCCCTTGTTCATGCCACTTAGACAAAATGTTTTCCTCTAAAGCTAACTTTGAATTCACCCGCAGTGGCGTTCCCAGTTACTTCCTGTAATTTCTCCCGACACACATTACAGTTTACACTAAAGGTTGTTGCTCGCCTAGCCTTATCCTCTCAAGTTTGGTCACCAAGTCATTTATCTCTTTCATTCTCTCAAATCGACTCAATAGCCCAAGTCTTACTTTCTTGCACCAATATAACCAGAACCCATTATATAAAAGGTGTGAAACCTAGCCAATATTTTCAAAGCCATATCATGCGCGGAGACTGCACCATTTATGAGAGAGCCCAATCCAGATTCGAAAGGCTATTTTCGGGTCTCAAAGTTGGTTGAAAAATTTACTTTCGTTGTTTGTTTATCAGTCAAACAGATTTACAGAGTTCTAACACACTCTTTTGGTTGGTTTCCTGCAGTGAATAACATACCAAGAGAATATGTTCTCGGAGTTCTTCGTCGTCTAGTTGGAGAGGAATCCAGATGGATCCGATGTGATGGAAATTCTGAACGACAAGAGAGCATCGAGGTCCCTTTTATCATGGGTGTCCATTGATGATAAAGTGGATTCACCTTGCTCCAATATGCATTCAGAATCAGAGTGACATTGAAAAGAAGCTGATCCACCGGGTATGTGCTCATACATAGATTGATGAGAATATGGGTTGGAGGCTGGGTAATTAATGTTGGAATTTGGTGACAATGAATTCCTCCAAGGATGGATTTATATCCTATTATTTTTCATTGATTGCAACTAAATAGACCAAGTTAGGATATGGATAGGAGTGCATTCAATGAATTAGTTTCTTGTGTAAATTACTATAAATTTGTGTATGCACGTAGAGGCCGAGAGAGATGTATGAGTGAAGTTGTTGTGATCTCCATGATCTAAATAATAAGACAACCGATATCTCTGCTTGGTGGGCGTAGCCCAACCTTTGGGTGAACCACGTGAAATATTTGTGTTTCTAATATGTGTGATTGTTAATTGTCATATGTGAATTATGTTTTCTGCATTTGCAATTCTAACAATTAGTGTCGGAGCGAAGGTGAATTGAGTAGGTTCCATAGGTGGGAATTGAGTAGCAGGTCATCAGTGCTCCCTAGGCAGTGTTAGAAGTGCATTGACGCTCTCACACTTGTGAAATTCCAATTTTTGTAAAATCCGTGCACACGTTTTCTGCACCACATAGCATCGACGCTCCCCCATCCAAAGTGAAAGAGGATTGATCTCAAACTAGCACTCCCTTTCAATACTCCTAGGAGTGTCGATCTTCCTTCAAGGAAAAATTTGCATGGTTTGAAAAATTAAAGGTACTAAGTTTTACAATATTTGGTATTAAATATTGCATGCATAAAACAAAAGGGTGGAGGAATTAAAGGTCTTTTTCAAAAGTGAATTTTCTTTTTTAAAGCATGTAAAATTAAAGTGGGTGGATGCTTTAGAAGGTGAATCTTTTTTTTTAATAAAAGCTGAGGTTAGTAAAAAGGTTTTTTATTAAAAAAATTTATTAAACGTTTTGGAGTTTATACCATTATTCCTCCACATTTTAAAGGGCTTGGTTTTATAAGCAGTGGTTTTGGAATTTTTTCTTCTGCTAATGTCGAAAACTCAGAGTTCTAAGTTTGAAATTGAGAAGTTCAATGGAATAAACAATTTTGAGATATAGAAGGTTAAGATGCATGATATTCTCATGCAAAAAGGCATGGTGAAGGCGCTTTTGGGAAAAGCAAAACAACCCGTGACCATAATAGATGAATACTGGGATGAGATCAATGCGAGAGCACTAAGTGTTATATGCCTATGTTTGGCCGATGATGTTCTGTTCAACATTGTTGCGAAGAGGACAACAACTGGTTTTTGGACAAAGCTTGAAAGCTTGTATATGAAGAAATCCTTGACGAAAAGGATCTTCCTGAAAAGACGATTGTATAGTTTGTGCATGAAGGAAGGTACAAAAATAACTGATCTTTTAAATACTTTTAATACTCTCTTAGTTCAATTGACTAGAATGGGAGTGAAATTCGAATCTAAAGATAAGACGATTACATTATTTTGTTCTTTGCCCAAGTCATGGGATCACTTTGTTGCCTCTATTAGTTTCAGTTCAACAGAAAGTATTGAGTTTGATGTTATTGTTGGAGCTTTACTGTCTGAGGAAACAAGGAAGAAATCCAATCTAGAAACCTCTACATCTGAAGCGATGATGGTCTGAGGCAAACCTAAAGAAAGAGGACAGGGTCAGAGGGATTTCTCTCTGTCAAAGTCGAAGGGAAAGAAGATAAAACTTAAGTGTTGTTTTTGTGGAAAATCTGGACACCTGAAGAAGGAATGTTGGAAGCGACAACAAGCCTCCAAAGACGACCCTCCAAAATAAATGAAGGAAGCGAACACAACTGAAACAGGTTCAACAATAGGTTCAGGTATGACTAATGAATTTTTATCAATTAGTATTGGTTCAGGTAAGGATAACAAGGGTTATTAGATTCTGGTGCTTCAAATCACATGTGTCTTCATAAACACTGGTTTGTTACTTACTAGTTTATAGATGATGGAATAGTTTACATGGGAAATGATATCTCGTGTAAAGTTATGGCAATTGGTAGCATTCGAATTAAGATGCTTAATGGAAATGTTAAAATACTAACTAATGTGAGACATGTACTTGAGCTTAGGAAGAACCTAATTTCTTTGGGAGTATTAGACACTGGAGGATATAAGAGTATTGTTCAAGGTGGAGTTATGAAATTATACAAAGGAATCCTACTCGTTATGAAAGCGAAGAAGGTTGGTAACATGTTTATGTTAGAAGGAAGAACTGAGTCAGATCATGCGACAACGGTATCTGAGAATGACAGTGATTTTTTTCGACTATGGCATCAATGGTTGGGCCATATGAGCAAAAGAGGATTGAAGGTATTATCTGATCGCAAGTTACTTCCTAGTCTAAAGTCTTTAAAGTTAGATTTCTGCAAGCACTGTATTTATGGAAAATAGAATAGGGAGAGATTTAAAAACGGAAGACACACCAGTGAAGGAATCCTTGATTATATCCATTCTGATGTTTGGGGACCATCCCCTACTATTTCATATGAAGGATCATCATATTTTGTTACTTTTATAGATGATTTATCTAGTAAGGTGTGGATCTATATGTTGAAAAGAAAGGCTGATGTGTTTACCATTTTCAAGCAGTTTAGAGCTTTAGTGGAAAAGAGCACTGGTAGGTCCATTAAATGTTTAAAAACTGATAATGGTGGTGTATTTACGTCAACAGAATTTGAGAACTATTACAAGGAGTTTGGGATTGATAGACATAAAACTACTACCTATACTCCTCAACAAAATGGATTTGTTGAACGCATGAACAAGACTCTTCTAGAGAGAGCAAGGAGTATGCTTAGTAACACCAACTTGCAGCAGGAACTGTGGGCAGAAGTAGTAACTACAACTTGTTATCTGGTGAATCAATCACCATCAACAAAACTAGAGTGCAAGGTTCCTGAAGAGGTATGGAAAGGTCACCCTTGTAATTATTCTAATATTAAAGTTTTTGGTTGTGAAGCCTATGCTCTAATTCCGAAACATCAACGTTCTAAATTAGATCCAAAATAAAAAAGGATTATCTTTGTTGGATATGGTGATTGTATTAAGGGGTACAGGTTGTGGGATCCTATTGTCCACAAGATCACCATTAACAAAGATGTAATATTTGATGAATCATATCTCATAAAATCATATGTAGATGTTCAAATGAAACAGGAAGAAGTACCTAAGTATCAACAGATTCAGTTTGAAACCAGTTCAAATACAGATAAAAGTGAACATGAACAAGTTTTTGAAGATGTTCATGAAGAGTTTCCTGCAGAGGAAGACATGGTTGATGATAACAATCAATAGATGTGGATGAGACACAAACTTCCCTAAGGAGGTCTACGCGGGTAAGAAATCCTCCAAGAAGGTATGATGATTTTGTTTCATCAATTTCTTTAAGTACTAATGATGATGAACCTTCATGCTATCAGGAAGTTGTGAAGGGTTCTAACAGTGATAAATGGAAAGAAGAAATGAAGGATGAAATGAAGGCATTAGAGAGGAATGCCACATGGGACCTGATAGAACTTCCAAGAGACAAAAAAACTGTAGGTTGCAAGTGGGTCTACAAGTTGAAGAAGGGTGTTGATGATAAGGTTGAAAGGTACAAAGAAAGACTGGTTGCGAAAGGATATTCTCAGAAAGAAGGTATTGACTTTCATGAGATTTTTTCACCAGTTGTTAAGTTTGTTTCAATTCAAATTGTGTTAGCATTAGTTGCATTACTTGATTTGGAGTTGGAGCAGCTAGATGTTAAAACTGCCTTCTTACATGGAGATTTGGGTGAGGAAATTTACATGGAAAACCATGAAGGGTTCGTTCAGAATCACAGCAAGAAAGTTTTTTGTAGGCTCAAAAAATCATTGTATGGTCTGAGGCAGTCACCCAAACAATGGTACAAGAAATTTGTCTCTTTCATGGTGAGCCAGAATTATACAAGGAGTGAGTATGATCATTGTGTCTACTTTAAGAAAATGAATAATGGCATATTCATTATATTAGTATTGTATGTTGACGATATGCTTTTAGCCAGCAAAATCATAACTGAGATCAACAGGTTAAAGGCTCATATGACTAGGACGTTCAATATGAAAGATCTAAGAGCAACAAGGAAGATTTTGGGCATGGAGATGTAATGATCCCAAGCCAAATTCTTTCTTGGAATCACTAACTACTACTAATTTATTGAGTTATTAAGTGCATACAAGATTCATCAACACATGGAGATCACAATATATTCAAGATGTAGAAGCACAAGCAAAGATCTGACC
>ML778836.1:926788-960792 GCA_009831015.1 Picea engelmannii
TATGCTAGTTTGGTTCTCGTTCATTTTCTGTAGATTCTCATCAACTTTCTTCAAGGTTTCAGAGATTTCGGCCTGTCCCCTTCTGTTGGTTTCTTGATACTCATCCAACTGTCGAACCAATGTACTTTCTGTGCAGTTCATGTTTTGTTGGAACTTATCAAATTCAGTTACTAAGAGAGCCAAGCCCTGAGGCTCATGGTCGTCTCCTGACCCTTCCATTTCTTTCTCTATTTCACTGCTGTTTTTCTTCCTTCGACCCATAACAATTCCCCTGTACTACTGCATGCACTGATCTCTCCACAGGTTTGGAGGATCAAGGCTCTGATACCACTGTAATGATCCCAAGCCAAATTCTTTCTTGGAATCACTTACCACTGCTAATTTATTGAGTTATTAAGTGCATACAAGATTCATCAACACATGGAGATCACAATATATTCAAGATGTAGAAGCACAAGCAAAGATCTGACCTTTTTATTATGAGCAATGTAAGATCAATACAATAGATGGCCGATTTGGCATAAACCTCAGATGGCCGTACAAGCAATAGATATGAGCTGCTACAAAATGCTCCCGACAATACAAAATATGCCTCCAAAGGCTGAATAAGAAATGAAGATCAATACAAGCAGATCTGAATGCCAAACTCTCCAGTTGAAGAATGCCACGCTCCAATAGAAGGCTGAAACCCTCAATAACTCGGCCCTGCTGCCAAAAGTGTCCAATCAACCTAAGAAATATGCCAACTGATAGATCGAGCGATGGTAAGAATAACCCAGGTGCCCGAATCTCCAAGATCCCTCTCTATCTCTGTAGATCTGAAATTCCCACTGAATGGGATGTCCCACTGGATGACTGAAACCCTAGCTGGTTCATCCCTAATTAAGGAGGCCTCCAAATGCTCTGAAAATCTCCAAGAATATAGATCGGGCTATGAGAATCCCATGGGAGAAGTTTCAGACTCGGATCTCAAGCAGATCTCCCTAGATCTGAGTTTTACTGAATTACAGGACGTCCCCTATGGCTCCAAGACGTCCCAATCTGCAGACAAATGTAGAATGATGATAACCCTCCCGAAAAGCCCTCAAAATGATGGTCTTGCCCCTACAAACAAAACCCAACTGTCAGAATGGCCCCAGGCCCTCAGGATAAGCTGGATCAAACCTCCCTCCAGATGATGGTGTGCCCTTGCTAGAAACACAAGAACAATAAGACTTGATACCTTCTGAAGCACTAGATGGAGATGGGCTGAGACTAGAATGGTGTGGAGGAGTCTTTCATCCCCCAGACCAAGCTGCAGAACAAGGTGAGTGGATATTTCACCACTGAGTTGCTCACAAGGGTTTGTACAGCAAAACGCCCAAACTAAATGCTAATCCAAAACCAGAATGAGTAATAGGTGCACCCCAGCCTCTTACTTATACTTTTCGTTCTAATTCTCTATTGAGTTAGGTTAACTCCCAGGGTTAATCTTCTATTCTTCTATTGAGTTATCTTTTACTCCTTTATCCTTAAGTCAACTTAAAAATATAACTTTTAACTTCTTGACTTCCCCCCTTCAGTGTGAGACTATGACCTAGTGGGGGTGCCCAGGCCATTGAGTCTCCTCATCACCTCTCTAAGAGGTGGGGGACATTACAGGAGATATCCAGAGACAAGAGGAATGGTAAGCTTTGGTTGTCATAACATAAGTATGTTGAGAAGATACTTTTGAGGTTTGGTATGAACGACATGAAACTAGTTTCAGTCCCTTTGGCTTCTCATTTTAAGATTTCTTCAACTTTATGTCCTAGTTCAAAATAAGAAAAGGAATATATGTCTCGAATACCATATGTTAATGTAGTAGGAAGTCTAATGTATGCGATGGTTAGTACAAGGCCAGGCATTTCACATGCAGTTGGTGTTGTCAGCAGGTATATGGAAAATCTAGGTAAAGAGCACTGGGAAACAGAGAAATGGGTGCTTTGGTATTTGAGAGACACGCGTGATTACTATGTCACTTATAACAGTGGTTGTGAATTAGTTTGTGGATATGTTGATTATGATTTTGCAGGTGATTTGGACAAGAGAAGGTCGACTTCAGGGTATGTCTTTACTCTTGCAGGTGGAGCTATTAGTTGGATATCAAAGCTACAGAACATTGTTGCTTTATCCACTACAAAAACATAATACGTAGCTGCTTCACATGCTTGCAAAGAGGCAGTTTGGTTGAAATGTTTGTTTGGTGAGTTTGGAAGGATGCATGACAAAGTAAAGTTACTTTGTGATAGTCAAAGTGCTATTCACTTGTCTAATAATCTAGCCTACCACAGTAAAACAAAACATATACCTATCAAGTACCATTTTGTAAGACATGTTATCGATGAACGTGGAGTCTCTCTTGAGAAAGTGCATACAAAAGAGAACTGCACAGACATGTTCACAAAACCAATACTTTTAGAGAAGCTACGATGGTGCTTGGCTTCTCTTGGCTTGCAGAAAAGGTGATGAACAAAAGGAAGGAGCAAGGTATCAAGTTAATTGTTGTCAAGGTGGAGATTTTTGAAATTTGGTGACAACGAATTCCTCCAAGGATGGATTTAGATCCTATTATTCTGCGTTGGTTGCAACTAAATAGACCAAGTTAGGATATGGATAGGAGTGTATTCAATGAATTAGTTTCTTGTGAAAATTACTATAAATTTGTGTATGCCCGTAGAGGTTGAGAGAGATGTATGAGTGAAGCTGTTGTAATCTCCGTGATCTGAATAATAAGACAACCGATACCTCTGCTTGGTGGACGTAGCCCAACGTTTGGGTGAACCACGTGAAATCTTTGTGTTTCTAATATGCGTGATTGTTAATTGTCATATGTGAATTGTGTTTTCCGCATTTGCAATAATAACAATTAATAGACATCGTTGCAGGTAGAGAGGCAAGCATGCACAGAAGCAATAATATGAGAAGAACAACAACATTGTGATCCATTTCTTCCAATCCGACTTCAACGTCTTTCAAAGCCTCTGAGTTTTGTGCCTTGTTGTCTATATATAGATACAACGGTTCTCATATGATGTTGATGCCGATCCATTTCTTTTTTACGATTGATTGAGAAATAGAGAAGAAAAAAAACGTTCAAAAATTCTTCGCTTGTACGCCATTAGGTGAATATGGTCCTTTCTTTTTCTTAGTTTTTACCAAAGCTAGAATAGTAAAATACTCAACTTTGAGCATAGTATGTCTAATTTCTATACATTTCATTGTAACCTACTTTCATAAATAACACAATTTAAATGAAATAAAATTATTATTATTATTATTATTATTTTTGTTAATACTTATTTTTAATATTAAATAAATTTTAGTATGTTTTATTTTATTTATATATGACAAAATTACACTTTTTACAATTTTTTTTTACGAATCTTTTTACAGTTTTTCCATTTTGAAAATGGTATCCATTATAAATCCAATCAAGTAAACTTAGTGCGCACTTAGACGTAAGTTTCCACACATTTTCTTCACCGTGTGTGTCCTCGGGATCCCACTACGTGTTGGCACCACCAATGAAATGTAAGTAGAGCTACTTGATGTCTCCCATTAATCTTTAAGTCCCACACTCCCCATCAATGAAAAGTCTAAACGCAAATTCCAAACACAACTGACAAGTTTCCACAAAATTCCATTATCATCATCTACTAGGGATCCCACCACTACGTGTTTGACGGAGTGGCACCGCTACTTTATCATGAGCATCCTTTCACTAGCACGCTCCAGTCAATGAAAAGTCTAAAAGCATGATCATGAAAGTCTAAAAGCAAGATCCCACTATCGTGTTTGACGGGGTGGCAGTGGCACCACGAATGAATTCTAAATTATGTCCCGCTCACCCTCTCAGTGCCCAGTCGTTACACGACTCCCACTCCGCGGTATTGAGTGGGACAGGGTAGTTTTGGAAGGGAGTGCAATTTGATATTATTCATGCTGGTTAATGAAATTTTTTTAATTCATATAACTTTTCACCATTTTATTTTATGTATAAAATTAAAATATTAAATTATTTAATTTTATATTTTTTTTTTCATCTTACATATCATCTTTATAATTAAGCAGTAATCTATAAATAAGTAATCACTATAGGTACTGATTGGTAGGTGAATAAGGATCAGTGAGGAGATTGTAGATGTGATAATCTTTAGTCTTCTCTTTAAACGAGAGGGCAAAATCAACTGTAAACAATTGTTGGGTATCTTCGTCATCATTGTACCCATTTCTTTATCATATGGATATTTTCATTTGTACACTGTCTTCTTGCCAGAATCTTGTAGCCTTTCCTTATTCAACTGTAACCATACTATGTATCCCACTCTAAATTTTCTCTTTGTTATGTTCATATATAGGGAATTCTATTAATTAAATGGTATCAGAGGTAATTTTGTTGAATTACTAGTAATGGGGGCATTAAATTGGTATCAGAGAGGAATTTTTTTTTTGTGGCATCGCCCAACTTGGAGCTATGGATTCTACATTGTGGTATCAAAGACTAAGGTTCAATACTAAGCGTGCATGGGCTATCTAGCATAACACTAAAGATAGAAATTGCAGAAATTTAATTTTCAGAGGATTTCGCTAATATATTTGATGAAATTACTGTAGTGAAAATGGGGAAAATTTTACAAGTACTATGAGGGAATTTAGCTAGAGATTAGAAATCCCCAAATTTTAATTGCATTCTAAAAAAAATTGGGCCTGTAGATGGCCACATTTCAAATTTACAGTACAACCATGGAAGAATTGGTGCAAATTTCCTCAATTCATTAACAAAATTGAGAGAAATTTGAACCCAAAATGGTCAATCAATCATGCGCGGATTTAATGGACTATCTATAGGTCCAAATTGGTCATAACGAAGCTAATCACAAAGCTTCAATGGAGGCCCAGGGAAGGAATTATGAATTGGGGCAAAATTTGGAAAATCCCCAATTTATGTAGTGTAATTCGTGGATAATTCGATAGAGAATAGTCAAATTACATGTACATAGGTCGAATTGATTATTATAGAGAATAAAATGGCCATATTAAACTTAGTTTCAAAGATTCAATGGCGACCTAAGGAAAGAATCACGAAATTGGGCATAATTGGAAAAATGGAAAAATTCAAAAATTGGGCAAAATTGGGTATTTTTTGTATGATGACGTCAGCACTGACATAGAGCCACGTGTCAGCTGACATGGAAAAGGTGACACATACATCTATGGTGGTAGGTACACAATGGCATGTGGCAAGTGCAACAGGGGAAGTTGACATGGAGCCCCACGATGGAAGGGGTGCTTGCCTGACCTGCAAAACGCCATAGTGAAAGGGGCGCCTGCCTTACTTGTAGAACGCCATGGTAGAAGGGGCGCCTGCCTTACATGCAGAACCTTGATTTTGGACCAACGGAACCTTGATTTTGGGGGGGTCCCCTGTTGGTTTTGGAAACCACCAGGGGTGGGGGGGATCCAAGAGGTCTTGTCACTAGGCCAAAAACCAAAGAGATCCATTTTAGAGTGAGAGTGGTCAAAGGCTGGCATGACATCATCTGGAGGTGCCAAGTGCACTCAGGATGATACGACAACATCCCAGTTAGTGGAATCCAACTAAAAATTCTTAGAAATAGTGAAATTTACCATAAAATTATGGTGTTTTTCAGGTCATTAACTTGCAGGTCATTTTGAAGGCGTAAACAACATTTTTAGAAAACCATTTTTTCACAAAACTGTGTGTACGACAATACACACAATTTTTACTTCTAAAATTAAAGATCTCAGAGAGAGCTTTGTACAGAGATAAACTGTTCTCCAAACGAATTTTGTATAAGAGAGTTACAACCCACACTGTTCTCTAAAATGATAGTACAACTACTTGATATCCTGCTCACCCTCTCAATCCTAGTGAAAAGTCTAGAGGCAATATCATTCTTTCAGTCGGATAAAAAACACATACGAGAGTGAATTGACCCGAACCAAATTCCCAAATAATTTCGTCTGGAACCAAATTCCAAACGAAACTGACAAGTTTACACATACTTTATTTATCGTCATGTATGAAGGATCCCACTATTGTGTTTGAAGGGGTGGCACCACGAATGAATTCTAAATACAACTACTTTATGTTTCGCTCACCCTCTCAGTCCCAGTGAAAGTTCTAGAGGCACGATCATTCTTTCAGTCACACGCTCTAGTCAATGAAATCTTTAAAAACAAGATCTCATGAAAATCAATGAAGTGAGATGACTCCCACTATGTAGTATTGAGTGGAACAGGGTGGTTTTGGATGGGACTAGAATTAAAAATCACTCTTGTATTTGTATTTATATGTATGCTAGACACCGAGGTTGAAATTTGGTGCTACTCATGCTTCTCAAGGTAAGATTTTGTTCAATCACTTTGTCTCCCACTCAAGATTTCCCTAAAAATCCTCTACGCACGAGCATTCCTTCAGTCCCACACTCTAGTCAATGAAAAGTGCGAAGGCAAGATGATGAAAATCAACGAAAAATCCTTTCATCTATAAATCCAAATGACTCCCATTACAGGGTATTGAGTGGGACATGGGGGTTTCAGATGACACTGACTTCCAATGTATTTATAGGTATGTTGTACAGTAGGGCTGAAAGCTAGTGTCATTCATGTTTGTTGACTTGAAATTTTATCATTGTTAAAATTTTTACACAATTTATAACTAATGTTGATATTAAATTAGTCAATGTAAATAGTCATACAATCTTGGATAAAATATCAAAATTAAATCAATTTTATATTTTTATACGAGGGTATGGCAATGTATATTGTAATTGCTTAGGAGTCAATTTTCTTTGACTTTCAATTAGTTGTTTGTCATGACATACAACTTTCTAAAGTTTTTAAATTGTCTTTTATTAATTTTAATTTTTTTTAATTTTTTTTTTTTAAGTTTATGAAAATTGAAATTCTTAATTTTCTGTTGGTTGAAGAGATTAATGTGACTATTTTTATGTGGTTTTAATATGTATTGTCATATTTAAATATTTAATTAAAAAGTTAAAAATTCAGAAATCCCTCCAAATGCCACCTAGCCATCACTTTAATTTTTCATTTAATGTGAGCATTCTTGACGTGAGAGATATCATTATTCTAATATATTCTTGATGTAAAAGATATCATTTTTTAATCTATTTATGTTTCATTAATTTATGATTTAGTACTTCATTGATTTGATAGTACTTCTTACTTTATCCTTGTTATTTAATGTGGTAATTCTTATTATCTATTCTTTAAAATTGTAAATTTTAATTGTATAGATAAATTTATCTCTCTCAAAAATTTACATTGAAAAAAAACTTCTCACTTCCCCTTGATTTCAATTGTATAGATAAATTTACTTCTCTCAAAAATATATATTGAAAAAAAAAACTTATCACTTCTTACTTTTGTTATACAATATATTCCTCTTATATGCAATTTCATTAACAAAATCAATTTTTTACTTCATTTCCATCATTTTTACGTGTTTAACCTCTAATTCTTCTTACAAAATAACTAGAAAAAAGTGGTCAATTAACCATCATGGTTGTAAAACAAATAAGTAAAAATAATATTAAGACAGGGACCAAAGCCTTCATCTTGTTGTAGATGGAATCCGTCATTTAAATTTTTAAATAGTTTTACCAAGTTCTACTACCTGTGTATTTTAAATATTTTTACCAAGTTCCATGAAATTTTATTATATATTAAAAATATCTAGAACCAATTAACATCACATCCTAACAACATTTAGATGCATGGACCACGGACTTACCAAAAGAAGAGCTTGATAATTAACATTTTGGTCATTTTTCGAGGATTTCACTCAGCTACAAATTTGGGAACTCAAATTTCTCTTGCATAGATGGATTAGACAATTTTGAAAATAATTACAACATCCATATAACTTAACATTTTAAAATTATAATTTTATTAAAAAATTGATTTTAAATATTTTAAATGAAAAAAATTATATAACGTTAATCTCAAATCGAACAATATATCAAAGTGAACTTTAAATGCTACTTCAAAAATAACACATTTATATATAAATAAATACTACTGAAAAATTAGTATAAGCAACTTTGGTGCTAATTTCTCTTATTTTCTTTACAATTCATCTTACATCGTATACCAAGAATACTATTACATTAGTGTGTTATTTATATGACTTATTTTTATGAATAAGAAAATAAATAAACTATTTGTCTATTTTTGAGTCTATTTTTTATATGTTTTCATTTAAATTTGGTAAAAAAACAAATCACCATCATCATATTAAAATAGTAAGTTTTAAACGAATAAATAAATTCAAACAAGTCCTCAAAATAACGATTTACAATGATATCTTTAAACTTTAAAATTTTCAATAGATTGGAGAAATCATCAAGGCACTCTATTGTGGGGGAGAAAATTATGAAAACCAATTAGAACCATAGGGATACTAACCAAATCCCATAGAGTTAACAAGTTTTCAAATTTTCTATTGTGTATCATACAAATTCTAAATATAATTAATTATTTGAAATTCTAAAATATAAATAATTATTTGTCTCAATTTTATATAGAATTTTGAAGAAGTCTAAATATTATATGAGTTGGATTTTTCTCAGCAAATATTACTAGAGTTTGATTATATAAGTTTTAATGTGATTGCAATTTTTCATTATTGAAATTGTATTTTTGAATGTATAAATGGATTCAACGTTTTCAAAAATCCTTATTGCACTTGGATGCCCTATTGCACAATATTGTTCAATCTCAATAATTGATATCTACAATTCTAGTAATTCTTCCAAATTTTAAGAAAAAACAATAAAAAAAATATGAAGAAATTAATATCTACAATTCTAATAATTCTTCTGAATTTTTTAATGTATTTAAAGAAAAAATAATAAATCTCAAAAACATTCAAATCTTAACAGATTTAGACTATGATATTCACAAATTTCCACAATTTTTCATGGGTAACATACAAATTCTAAATAAAATTAATTACTTGCTCGGGTGACACAAACAGGGATGCAAGACATGCCCACAGTCGTGGATGTGGATGAGATCCATATGCTGGAATATGAGCCACACAACATGTAGGTCGAGGAAGAAGGAAACATATCACAGGAGGTCGAGCAACCTTAGGAGGAAACGGAGAAGAAAAAATCTGACACGTTCAGGGGAAAAGGGCCACAACAAGGCGAACAAGCCACATATTCAGTGCAACAGGGCCTAGAGCCAGAAGGAGAGCATGAAACAGAGCACCAGGGCATACTAGAGGTTGGGGTGTCATCCTTGTAAGGAAAGAAGAAAGCGCGAGCTGAGAGTAATGCGCAAGGAATATCGCGCACAAAAGAGGAATTGACAATAGTAATGCCAAAAATCCCAGAGGGAGTAAAGGAATACGATGATATAGTTGGAGGAGTAGACACCATGAAATACATCGATCATGATGTGGCTGACACAACCAAATTCCAATATTTGGTGCAACATAACGATATGGAGAGTAGAGGAGAGGGACCATCATTCATGCCATTATTGGAGCCTACGCAGTGGATCCCGGGGATCTACAATACAGGTATCATGAATTTGCTGGATATACCATACTTTGGGCAGGTTAAACACATCAATGTATGTGTGAAGCAACTCCTAGAAAGGGTGCATGGAGGAATTTTTTGGATTGATAGGCCAGTGCCTATTAATGTGGACTTGATCGTAGCTATCACTGGGCTACCCACGAATGGGGAGAAGCCAGAGCAATACTTAGAGGATAAAACTAAAGCAAAATAAATCTTCGATGAAATCAAGGCAAAGTATGGCATGAATAGAGGGAATAGGGGAATCAGGATCAACGACATAAATGATCCTACAATGATATTTGCTAAAAGGTCACTAGGGTGCAGAAAGGAGGAAGTACCAGAAGGAGTGGTAGCAGCTGGAGCGTAGTGCATGAAGGGGAGCTCGATGAGTTAGGATCCTTATTTTCTTAATTATTTCTTGTAGGATTGCAAGCACACATAGGAATGGGGCTCTGAGTTCCACTACTCATGGTTACTCATCCTCATTGCACTTGTAGGATGGCAAGAACCGATGTACAATATTTTCTTGTAGAGAATAGGAAAGTGTGGTGCAACCTACTACACATCTCTTATAAGCACAACAGACCCAAAGGCGAAGAAAATAAACAACAATGTATTTTCTCTATACTTGTCAGAGATCCAGAACCGCTTAGCTGACACATGAAGGATTTCCTAGAGACTGTCCAGGAGTTTGGACAAACAAAATTTTTTCAAGCATCACTCCATAGCATGTGGTTGCATGCGAAGAGGGACCCAAACAAGGAGTGGCTACAACTGAGCTATTGCATGATGAAGCAGGACATGCAGATGGAGGTCCAGGATTGTCCTGAGGAATGGAAAGCACCAGTAATCCCAAAACCAGTTCCAACAATACAGATTTAGACACAGGACATAACAATCCCTGTGCAACAAACATGCATAAATGGTGCCAGTAAGAAGAAGAAGACAACACAACATCCAGTGGGGGAAAGCAACCCCATACAAAATAAAATCAGGACACAGAAGAAATCACAATGTGGTTCTACATGAGATCCACTGTGCACAGAGCAAGAACCAAGAGGAACAATAGAACATGTGTGCACATAAGAAGTACAAATGGAGACACAGGATATACCCGTGGAGGAAGACATTGGGTAGGACACCAATGCACACATCACTGACAACAGATGATGTGGAACTGGTAGCCACAACAATCAAAGATTGAATTTCAGAGGTGTGGGAGAATGCTGAGAAGAACATGGATTCTATTTTGGAACAAGTACAGGAAGTGAAAATTATGCTGGAGCAGTTGAGGATCAGGGCAGAGAAGCATCAAAAAGAGAAACCAACAAAAACTAAGGAAGGAGTGTCTATTGGAGAAACAATGCAAATTACAACGCAGGGGAGCACAAATTTCATCATAACCCCTGAGATGTTGTTTATTGATGAGGAGACAACACATAAGCCCCTGAAGGACATTGAGACATTGGACTTGGCATTGACCAAGATCCCGACAAAGGCGCTGTATAAATTACAGATTAGCGTCGTGCAAGAAATTCAATCCAGGGAAAGGTCTGATGTGATGAACTTACAGATAGTACAAGAGGAAAATATCACACTGAAGGAAGTAATCAAACAAGAAGGACAGGAAAAGAAGATAGTGTAACAACATATAGAGGAGATGGAGAAGTACATTGGCATAGTATTTCTAAATATCCCAGACAACACAGACTCAAAGGGAGTATCTACTGAATAAAATATGAGGAAAATAACACAGGCCTTGGAGTAGTACAAGGACCAGATAAAGGATATGGAGGAGCTCGCAATACCCACTACTCCTCCAGAAGTTAGAGTGCAGTGAGAGAAATACGCAACAACATCTGTAGAAAGCATAGTGCATGCGATACAAAGAATAATAGAGTTGTTGGAGAAGAGCACCCAATTGTGGACACATCTCTTAGAAGATGGAAGCTTGCAAGACCTGGAAGGAAGGGAAGATAAACTTCATGCAATAATGGAAGATGTAAAATAGAAATATAAGACAATGTCACTATCTGAGAAAATCAAGACTACAGCAGAAACGAAGAGCCTACAAGCAAAGGAGAAAAAAATGCAGGCATAGAAAATTGCAATATAGGCTCAGTTGGAGCCCCAGGAAAAGGCAGAGCAGTTGGCCATGGAGATCAACACAACAAAACTGCACATAGAATAGATAGGCTTGGAGGGGGGAGAAATACTGAGACCTCCAGTCACCGCGCAGATGGTTGAAGCCATGATGAAGACTCCACGATGGTAGAGTCTCATCTTGTGTGTTGGCCGAAGTTGCAATAGTAACATTAAACCCTCGGATATGCTCGAAAATCTCGAAATGATCTTCTAGTTCCGGGAAGAATTCACAAAACTTCGTTTCCATTGGGAATTGAATGGAGTTTTTTCGTATCTCGACCAGAGAATTGTAGAGAGACATTACTACCGAAATATTTTCCAAGGAATTATACATCATATGCCCTCGAAGAGTGCTTTGTCATTCTAGGTTAAAAGAGAAACCAAGATAAGGAGAAATGCCAACATATAACAAAGATGTATGAAGCACTGACACAGATAGTAAAAGATGCAGGAGTCCGTGAGTGACTCGGGATGAGTCACAATGTCAGTGTTGGGGGTGTGTTGGCGTAGGCCAATTTTGGGAAAGAAATGAGGCAGCGCCGAAAAATAGGGGAGCATTCCAGAAATAGAGAAAAAGAAACGCTAGAAACAAAGGAAAACCTACGCTGAGAAAAGAAGTTACAAAGTGGACAAACTGTTGTGGAGTAGTTGGAAAGTGGACAAGCACCAACTTGGAGAACGGTTGGATTGAGGACCAACCATGAATGAGTCAATGAGAAAGTGGATAAATCTAATCCTTTTAGGGTTAGGGTTTTTGTAAGGGCTTTGTCCTAGTTTTGTATAAGTAGAATGTATTAGGATTTTGAAAGGGTTGTTGTCGTGGTTTTTCTTCTTGGTTGTCGATTTTGTTGTTCATGACACCCTGTAGAAGAGAGATCAATTTTGTAGTTTGCATAGATTAGAAAGTACAAGTGCTATGAGGACTATTGCGATCTATGGATATCGGTTTTAATGAAGGAAGGACTATACAGTGCACGACACTAGATTTTTCATGAATATGAATAAAGATCCCAAGAAACAAATATTTGTGGATGTAGCCCCAGGGGGGGTGAACCACGATATATCTGTGTTTTTTGCGAATGTATGTATTGTTTTTTATTCTATTTTCTTTAGTAAGTTTATGATGAATATGTTAAATGATAAAGGAAATAACATTGTTCACTAAGAATAAATGAATGGAATATGCATAATAGCTCTAAATAAATGAATGGAATATGCATAATAGCTCTAAATAAATGAACATTATAGCTAGTGGTTAGATCTGAATCTTGTGTTACAATAGATAAATACTTGTCATTGAACACATGTGGCTATAATGGTTAATGAATTCCTATTAGAATAGTTGTGACAGTGGTCTAGAATAAGATCTAATGAGGGTTTGAATATTAACAATAAGTAGGTTAAATGCCTTTGAGAGATACACATCCCATACCAGGGTTGTAGAAATTTGAGTCCTGTGACCACCCATAGAAGCCATCTCGGGTGAGATTACGCAGTGCACTCTGTGCGCTATGTTTCCTTCTGGTATCTAGACAAGATGATGGTAGAACGATATGTTGGTAATATTATAGTTAGAACCTAGTTCATCCCAAGAGACTAAACTGACAAATTTCCACAATAGCACATCTGGTGGAGAAAGTTATCTAATTCAATTACACCTAGATGGTTTATCAAACAAAAACCATAGCATTCATAAGTTTTCAAATAAAACTATATATATATATATATATATATATATATATATATATATATATATATATATATATATATGCTACACCCACATCTCCTATAACCTCAACTCCATCATATGGAGAGCCTCACCCTCTTAGTCCCCATTTTGTCTCGGTACTTTTTTTATTCCCTCCTCCAGGAATAGTTAATACACCTATGATGGCTATGTTGAGTTTACCTGATATTACCTTGGGAATTTTTGTATAGTACTTGGATACTCCTGCCCCCCCCTCCACCCTCCCAACCAACTCCTGGTTTGATTATGACACTCATTTTTCCATTCAGAATTACAACTAAACCCTCTACAGGATCCACACAGGCCCAACCAACCCCTACCAAATATGGGAAAGGTGTTGAAAAAGGGAACAAAGGTAAGAATAAAGGGATCATTGATAGTTCTAGAGAATCCATGGCCACGAGAAACCTTGCACCTAGAGCCATACCCCCATGTGTTTTATGTCATCTCACCATCCATGCTACCAATAACTGTCCATCAGTCCTTGCGCTCAAAGAAATTCCTAATTCCAATGATTTAAACCCTAGTCCTTTCACACATGTTGTGCACATAATACTCCCTAAATCATCATCCAAGCATATCAAGTCTTTGCATATAAATCACCCCTGGACTTTATGTGATACATATGGCCATTATTCTCATGATTTTCCTAAACTACACAAATTTCACAATGCCCTCAAAGTCATTCATCAGTTGGAATCCTCTTCCAAGGAACACTAAACCACCATAGTAGAGGACCTCACTCTTAAGAAATAAAGGTTTTTTAGGTCAATAGTAAACCGATGGTTGAAATTGGATCTCTTGGATCCTGTAATTGATCTTTGGTTGGAAGAATGAATTGATAGGCCTTTCATTATGATTCGAGGGTCTGTGTTATGATTTGTACCCAATGCTTTCATTACCACAAGGATTCGAACTTCATGCCCAAAACCTTGGTGTTTATACTATGATTGCGCAGGGGTTTTGTTTGGTTTCTTTCTATTCTATTTTCTCAGTTTTGTTTCCCCTTCTCTTGCCATCTAAACCCATAGCTAGCTTGAGTCGCCCCTATTATAGCCTGGTCATTCTCTTAATGGATCTTGTTGTCCGAATAGAGCCGAATGGCCCTCAAGAGTTGATGTCTCATGATGATGCGGTTGAGGATTTGAAAGCCCAGGGTTGGGATACTTTCATTAAGAGGTTTGACGGGTATAACCTTCACGCAGCTAAGGAATTCACCCAAAAATTTGATGGGTATAGGGCGAAAGTTGAAGACATTCATTTGGAGGTGAATAAAGGGTTTATCAGTGAAGCCACAGGGCTCCCATCCTCTAGACAGAAGTGGTTTAAGAACTCGAAAATTGACGAAGTGCCCTGGAGTCTTTTCATGACCTCCAGAAAGATTGATTGTTGTGAGAAAGGTATTCCTTTTTATCTGCTTAAGGTTGGATGGCATGGTATCTTATCAGTTCTTAAATAATTTATAACCTGTGAAGGCCGTTATGGCCTAGTTTTTCATTATCATGTGCGGTTGCTTATGAACTTTATAGGTTTCCATATGAATGTTCTTTTTTATTTACTAAGGAGTCTGTACAAGATGTCAAAACGATACAAGAAGAAGATCCTCGACTCTAGCCTCTTTCACCATGGCCTAATTAAAATGTTGTTGGTTCATTGTTTGACAACCTTGGGTGATGACTGGGATAGGTTCTTAGCCCGAAATGGTTTTACTACATCGATTCCTATAGAAACCCCTATGTTGGATAAGCCTATGATAGAGAAACTATTTGATTTCTTAAGTAACAAACTAGAATTTGTGGGGAAAAACCCTCGTGATGAGGCATTACCCGATTAGTTTTTATATGGGAAACATGATGTTGGTTCTGAGTTAAATGAAACCCCTAAGCATGAATTAATTGTTGGCCATAACAATACTGTAAAGTACGATAGCAAAAACCCTCACAAACAGTCAAAAAATAAGCAAGCAATGTTAGGGTTACGAAATAAAAGCGTTGGTTGGCTCATTTTGAGAAGTTCGCGTAATCAATTTAAGCCTCATTTGAGCTCGATAGATACGATCAAGATCAATGAGGATTCAGATCCCAAAATTGAGGTTTTTCTCATAGAAGAAGATCCAGATTGTCATAATCCGGATCCTAATCAGCCATACGACTATGTTAATAATCTCCCACCATGTCTTGAGGATAGAAAGGGGTTTACTGGTATTAAGCTCAGTCAAGGGCTGAAAATAGGTAGTGTTGATGTTCTTACACCCAACTATATGATCCATCGACAGATCACTCCTTCTATGCATTGTGAGGTCTGCTTGCATTGGATTGAATGGTACTATAATAACATCCCCATTCTACAAGAAAGAATTAAAGCTCTCACCAACCATAATGAATTACTCATAAAAGAAAATTGTGAACTCAAAGAAAATGAATAGAGATAAGCCAAGCGTATTAAGAAGACATGCAACATTGTGATAAAGAATGCAGATAATGTAGAGGCCATAATCAATTCTGAGTTATCTTGATCCATGTTAGTCATTGGTTTAAATGGTAAAATGGTTTTTTTTCCCTCTTATTACAGTCATATTATTTTTTAAAAATCAAATCGGTTAAACTTAGATTTCTTTTACCAATATAAGACTGGCTACATAATCGAGAGATTCTGTAGCCAAGTCATTTTTTATATAGAATTTAGTAATTAGTTGTTAATAAATTGTCTAACTTGTTACTATTTCGTTTTTGAGGGTATGGTATATCCGATGTTGATATTATGGAATGGAACATGTTTGATATAGTTTAATAGTATCTCCTTTTGTTTAGTTTGTAAATAGGAAAAAAATTTCATAAATTTTTGAAGATATAGTTTGATCATGAGTGTCTGTAGGCCCTCCATATTTGTAATGTTTTGATCTTATGAGATCTGATCCTATCTTAGGAGATAGGAAGTTTAGATTTAAAAAAACTCTTTAAATACTCTCTATTTTGTAAATGAGAGGCGTCTTGGCCTGGAATCAAAGATGGACGAATGATATCCCAAGACTTAATGGAACAATGTACATCATTTTGGCTTTAGTCCTTTGTTAATGGTGTTTCATTAATGTCTCATTTTATTTAATCCTAATGCATTAATATGTCTTTTAGCTTTAGACTCAATGATATATTATGTTTCAAGATATTCACGTTACAGATAATCATTCATAATTTATTGTTCCAGATAGTCACACTGTGATCATCTTTTCAATTTGAATATTAGAATTTCTATTTGATTTTTAAGTTGAACAATGAAGTGAGTATATTACACATAGATTTATATTATTGTAATTATTTACGATCATAAGATCACAGAATTAACGCGGGTTCTCTATTCTGTTTCTAAAATCCTGGTTGCCAATACATTCTGTGAATTTATTCAAAACAATTTCAGTATAAGTCTATTGCAGATTTATCTCATAGGCATGGTAGCTGGATGTTGCTGATTCATACAGAGGAATGGGCACATCAGACAAACTAATATCAGGTTAGCTACTTTGTTTCCAATTTCTGTCATTTATATATTAGCGGAACCAGAAAGTGTAGATCGACTTTGACTATCTGTACATCTATGTTTCATAGTTTAATTAATTCAAATTTTGCTAGATTTATAGAAAGAAAACAAAAAGTATTTAAATGTGCTTTCTTTATCTTCTTCTCAAAAGAAATTATTTTCACCTTAATTTCGTAAGTTTCTAGTAAAACTTGCAAATCTGTAAATGTTGTTCATAAGTGAGATTTTTATGTTTTTCTTTTCTACATAAACACATTTACAATAGTTATATCAGGGTATGTATATATTTAATATATTTTTTGGCATTAGTTAATTCTTTTGGGATTTTAGATTGGCTAACAGAGCCATTAAACCCGTCGAAACAAGTTACACCAAATGGCTTGGGTTACTAGACAAACCCAAACTGGACTTGTTCTTCTAGTTGACGGTTGATCAATTTTTCCCGTCAACAAATGGTGCTAGAAGGAGGGCTTGATTGCAATTGATGATACATGGAAGTCGTAATACTCCTCCCCCACACACTCGCTCCCTTGTACTAACACGTAGTCTCTTGGACAATGACGTTACTTCTGAAACAAAAACTACGTCAAACGATAATCTTGAGTTTCTAGTTGAACCAATAACACCAGCTCCTCAAGGGGCCAACGTATAAGAAATTGTTCATCAGTCACTTAGAAGGACACACAGTGCTTTGGCCCGTATCAGACAACCTGGTAGGCCTCTCGATCAACCTTTATATTTCTCGGATATCTGAGAACAAATTGAAGGCAATGGTCTTATTTTAAATCCTTTTGAATGTAATACTTCAGATCCTGTCGAAACCCCTACTCTTGGAGTTGGAGTATCTGGTATCCCGCCTTCCCCACCTGGTTCATCTCCATCCTCTTCAGGAGGAGAGTCATCTGACAAAGGAAGTTCCTCATATGAAACATCTCAGCCTTCGACACCACCTACACCCATGGAAAACCAAAACAATCTCGCCATACCCTGGCTCAATCAAGATGTTGTGTCTGTACCTGGACCTCAACACCCATTTCCAAAGCACCCGGAGAAATGGTTACCTAAATTTGATTCGGATTCTAAGAAATCTGCCAAAGATCACATAAAGAAGTTTATGTTGGACATTAGACTCTGAAGTGTAGAGCATGAAGATGTAGTATGCAAACTCTTTCCTTATACTTTTGAGGGCAATGCCTCCACATGGTATTTCACCCAACAACCCTAGACCATTGTCTCTTGGGACAAATTCGAAACCTGTTTCTTAGAGAAATTTGGAGACGATAAAAACACTGAAGTGTTGGTTATGGAACTCTCTAGCCTAAAAATGAACCCTAAGGAGAAAGTAAAAGATTTTAACCAAAGATTCCTTACGTTAAAGAATCGAATTCCCACAAATTCAATGCCTGCTGAGAGTCTAATTGTTGCATATTACACCAAAGATCTACATAATAATATAGCAATTTGGGTTAAAAGGTCGAAAAAATCTACATTGTTGGAAGCCTTCGAAGAAGCCAACCAAATTGAAAAGGATATATTAAGCTTGAAAGACAATCTCAATAGTGAAGCTGAAACGACTTCATCTTCTAAAAATAAAATAGAAATCCTTACGAGGCCTCCCCAAGTCAAAGGTCAAATATAAACTTTAGACCTGGAAAGCTTGCAGAAATCTTTTCAAAAACTATCAAATCATGTCATTGACTTGAAGAGATCAGTCGAGGAGGCATCCTCAAGCAAAGGAAGTTTTAAACCTCCTTTCAGAAAAACTTTTCCTCCCAATCGTCCAAACCAGACCATTGAAGGTCTCAATTTCGAAAGCTTGTAATACGCTTTGCAAACCATTCTTGAAGCACATGATAATTTTGTTCCTCCTGAAAGTTCATAAGACATAGTTGAGGAAGAAGTAGTTGAAGAAGAAGACTCATCTCCTAATATCTTCAGACACTTTTCTGATAGTATCTTTCAAGCAAACTTTGAAACTGTCCACCCTTACAATAGGAGAAGCAAAACACAAAGAAAACCATCTTCTGAAATGAGCAATAATGTGCCTCCAAAATAGTCGAAACAAGATAAAATAAAACAGAGTTTAGCAACCCTAGTCTTAGAATATGACTTGATTGAAGATCTAAAAAAATTGAGGGATAATATTTATGCTTACGAGCTTTTGAAATTTCCTCTTATTCTGCAGAAAATACTTCAAAATATCGCAGAAAACAGTAAGAACAATGATCCTAGCAACAAAAAGACTGCAGAAATCAGTTCTAAAACATCCAAAAATATCCCCACTAAAACGACATCCGAACTTCCGGATAAAAGGGATCTAACTAAAAAAACTGCATCAAATGTAGATAAAATTGTTTCAGGGACAACAACAAAAAATCAGCAGAATTATGCTATTAACACTTATAAAAATGTCCCGCCTTTCTTATTAACTTTTGAAATTTTCAATAGAAATGTACATAATTGCATGGTGGATTCCAGCGCATCATCCAATGTGATGCCTTTATCTGTTTGTGAGAAAATTAATGCAGAAGTTCAACCTTTTAGCCTCAAAATCATTCAGCTCAATCAGATGAACGTTAAAGTAATCAGAGAAATTAAGAATGTTCTGGTTAGGTTATCTTCTAATCCTAAGGTTCACCAAATTATTGACATCATTGTTGTTGACATACCGAAAGTCTATGGTTTATTTTTAAGCAAGGAATGGTCCGAGCAGCTGCATGGTTACTTTGCCACAGACTGGTCTCATTTATGGTTTCCAGAAAACAAACAACCGAATAAAATCAGGATAAACCGTGAACTCTATCTCAAGCATAGCATGACATATATGAATGATCCGAATAAACCTTTTATTGCATCCACTAATTCATTCGAAATGCAGGGAATGAACACTTTCTTCGGTAACTTCATGACCAAAATTCCCCCCTTCATGGATCCCGGGCAAGAATCATAACTTATGACCTGCACTCAGTCATCAGCTCTGCCAAGTGTGTCAAACACTGCTGACGAAGCTCGAATCTGGTCATTGTACTTTGACGGATCCAAATCTAAAGAAGGAGCCGGTGCAAGATGTGTACTCATCGACTTCGCAGGTAATAAGACTTTCATTTCTTCTCAATTAGAGTTTGAATTCACTAATAATACTATCGAATACAAAGCACTCCTACAAGGGCTTAAGAAGGCTTTGGATATGGACGTAAGAAATTTAATGGTGTTCGGTGATTCAGAAATCATGGTCAGGCATGTAAGAAACTTTGGACATTGCTTGTCACCACATATCAGAAGTTATCAAACCGAGGTATGGAGTTTGATACAAAAATTTTCAGCGTTTAACATCAATTCCATTCCTAGACTAAGTAATTCGGAAGCTGATTTATTGGATAATGTCGTTTCTAAACTTTTGTGCACAGAAGGTCTCTCTCCAAATGCATTTTTGATTGAATTATTGTTCAGGCCATTGATCCCAGACACCACCACCAATTGGAGAGTGTTAGACAATGACCAACAGATCATCGACTTATTGCATATGGAGGACACTTTCCAAGGTGCAATTATCGATTAAGGCACTCACGATGAAAACCTCCGCAACTTCACGGTAATATCAAATCCTAGATCTCCTAAATCGACATCTGATCTTTCCCAGATCCGTTGTAAAATTAGAAAAGTTTTATGATTTACATGATAAATTTAGAGGGTCAATCAAGTGTAAAACAAACAGTTCTTCCTTGACTTATGAAACGATAATTCTAGGGACTAAAGATAATCCGCAAAATATCAATTTGGGAATGGGATGCTCCGAACAAGAGCGATCTTCCTTTAGAAAACTGTTTAAATAATTCAAGGACATTTTTGCCTAGACATATGATGATATGAAAACATTCAATCCTAATATAATACAACATGTCATCCCCATGAAACCACAAACTCAGCCTTTTCAACAGAAATTAAGAAAGATTCAACCCAAATTAGAACCGACTGTCAAGAAAGAACTAAATAAATTACTAAATGCAAAGATAATTTTTCCAGTGAGACACACACAATGGGTGTCTAATCTAGTTCCTGTAAGGAATAAAAGTGGTGAAATTCGAATCTCCATTGATTTTCGTAACTTGAAACGAGCGTCTGATAAAGACAACTATCCCGTCCTCCAATGGAACAAATTCTTCAACAAGTATCTGGTTCCGAAAGACTGTCACTATTAGATGGTTTTTCGGGATACAACCAGGTCCTCATGTCTCCAGAAGACTAGTTAAGAACCAATTTTCGTACCCCATGGGGCACTTATGCATACAGGAAGATGCCTTTTGGACTCATAAATGTCGGGGCCACTTTCTAGAGAGAAATGGACATTTCTTTTTGTGGCCTCATAAATCAATCAGTATTAGTCTATATTGATGACGTTACCGTTTTCTCCCAAAACAAGAAAGATCACTTGTCTCACCTTAGGACTGTTCTAGAACAATGTCGCAAGTATGGCATATCTCTCAACCCTAAGAAGTCAGTCTTTGTGGTGGAAAAAGGAAAACTTCTCGGGTTCATGGTGTCCAATGAAGAAATTATCATTGATCCCGAAAGAACTGAATCCATTTCCAAACTTCCCCCCCCTTCCTCTAAAAACTCCATGCAATCCTTTTTAGGCCAGGTTAATTTTGTCAAAAGATTTGTCCCAAGTATTTTATAAATGGTAAGACCATTACATAATTTAATTAAAAAGGATGTTCAGTATCATTGGGGACCACATGAAGGTCAAGCCTTTGATTCCATAAAAAAATCCATAGTGGAAGCCCCTTCCTTGATGAGTCCCGATTTCTCGCAATATTTCACTCTTTACATTTCGCCTCCGACCGATCTTACGCTACTGTGTTAACACATAAAAATGTTGAAAGAAATGAAATCCCTATTTCCTTCATGATCTTAGCTTTTAAAGGGGCTGAACTGAATTACCAAACTATAGATCAACAGGCGTATGCTATTTTCAAAGAAGTGAAACACTTCTGGTCATATCTGCTGAAATCCAGAACTAAAGTCATCATTCCTTACCCTATTGTAAGAAACTTATTAGTACAAAAGGAACTAGGAGAAAAATGGGCAAATTGGATGACATCGTTACAAGAATACGACCTCGAAATCACTCCTGCACAAATTGTTAGAGGTTAGGGCCTATGTAAACTAGTGGCTGATTCAGTTGAAGAATAGGAAAGTCAAATTAACATCTCAATTGTAAATCAACACAACGAGACACAGGTTAGCTGTATACAGGTTGTTGCTAATTCTTGGTATGATGATATTAAATTTTATTCAACATGCAGATCTGATCCTTATCATATCGATCCTAAAAACAGAAGATCCCTCAGGTTAAAATTTGCATCTTTCTAGCTAATAAATGATGTATTGTTTCGAAAGAATTTTGATGGTGCTCATATGCGTTTTTTTGAAAAACTTGAAGTAGGAAAAGTGCTATCTGAACTTCATGCAGGTGAGGCTGGTGGACACTTCAGTGGAGACACCACTACTCACAAAGTGTTAAGAGATGGGTACTACTGGCCCACGTTATTTAAATATGGCCATGCATTATGTCGTAAATGCATAATTTGCCAAAAGGCTGTTGGACGAGTGAAAAAGGAAACATTCCCTTTGCAGCCTGTTTCAGTGGATTCACCTTTTCTGCAATGGGGTCTTGACATCATAGGGAAAATTAACCCTGCTTCTTCACAACAGCATAAATATATCATTACAACAATGGATTATTTTACCAGATGGTCCGAAGCTGCACCTTTGAAAGTGGTAAACACTAATCAGGTAGTATCTTTCCTTAACTTGAATACCATTACTAGATTCGACATTCCCGAATGTTTAGTCTTTGATAATGCATCTTATTTCTCATCCCTTGATATGAATGTATTCTCCTTAGAAAAATGGATTAAATTGAAATATTCTGCCAGCTACTACCCCCAAGGAAATGGCCTAGCAGAATCAACAAACACAAAATTGATCAAGATCATTAAGAAGACAGTCTCTAAAAACCACAAGAACTGGAACAACGCTTTGTTTAATGCACTATGGGATGACAGAGTAACACCCAAAGCTTCTGTTGGTAACTCTCCTTTCTTTCTCATTTACGGGAGAGAAGCAATCCTACCTTCTCATGTTCTTCTCCTATCTATGCAATTATCGCAGAAAGTCCAAGAAGAGATCTGCCCTCCTCTAGAAAGTTGAATCAATGCCTTATTAAAACTTGAGGAAGTAAGAGCGCAAGAAAAGAAGAAGTTGGATCAGCATCAACAGATTGTGAAAAGATGGTTTGATTCAAACTCTTCTTCTTATAGAAACTTCGAGGTAGGAGACTTGGTTCTCAAATGGGATAAACTTCATGAGGGAAAAGGGGAACACACCAAGTTCCAAAACTTGTGGTTGGGACCTTTCGTAATCGATGAAAAACTAGGACCCAACTCTTTCCATATACACAATTTGGAGGGACAACCAGACACCTTCCCGGTGAATGGCCAAGCTCTCAAAATGTATTTTTCATGATGTTTCCAGATCCACCTTGTACATATGTTTCTTTGTTTAATTTTTTCTTTTGTTTTTTGATTTTGGTTCTTTTCATTTTGCTTGATTTTTCTGTGTTCTGAATAAATTCATGTCTCTATCACCTTTTAGTTCATGAATGGAAACTGAAATGTCTCATCATAAAGTAACAGTTAGGGTCATCTCAAAGTATCAGTGCTGTAAGTTGCTGAAACTCAGACTAGCAAAAGAAACTTCCTGTTCAGACTAGTCTTCTTAGTTTCATTTTATAATCATAAGAAGATATGATCATCATTAAAACTCTTTACACTGTCCCTGTTTTTAAAGAAAACAACTCACATATGCCTTCCTGTCCCTGCAAATTTATTCTTATCAAAAAATTAAATTCAAATCATGATGAAGGTCATCAAGAGAAAAATTAAGTTGGAAGATATCAAGTGTTATGGAATCTGGAATTTTCAGCATCACCCCTCTCTCCTGACAATCATAAAAATTGTGAATAACTTCTAGAGAGTTGTGGGAAGTGTCTGTAAACCCATTGAGATACTGAACAGTTCTGTAGACAGCGGGAAAATGCATGCATGATGCCAAGACAACTTCACCAGGGTACTGAATAGGCCTGCTGGCAGTGAAGCAATGTCGCGTTCAAGAAAGTTATCATGTGTAAATATTTTTTATATTAATCGTGAAATGCCCTTCATTTTTGAATTGACAATGCTTGGAAAGGGTAGAGGCATTAGAGTGGGTTAATTGAAATCCTTGTCGAGGATATGGATGCCTACTGGTAGTAGCGGCCCTATCAACAACATTGGATTTATTGGCTTAAATATCATTTCTCTCGTAATTAAAACTTGTCACCAGATAACATTTGGACAGAAAGACATCCAACACTAGACTGGGTGATGTTTTTGAATTTGATTGAGATACTTGACTCACTATTGACTGTTATTTAAATTCTTAAACCATTCTGATCCATCCTAACGTGAATTCTCTGGTGATGCAGAGATAACTGCTTCTCCCAGTAAGTCACCACTATTGGTAGCCCTGCATGTTTTTGCTATTTGAATGACAAAACAACACTTCCTGTAGCTGCCTTCACCTCATCCTGTGAATGTTATCATTTGGGGATTATTATTGGATTACAATAGATGGTGAATAATTGTATTTTCTTTTCTTGTTTTGTTCCATGTTTGATTCATGACTGAAAGCATGAATCAAACATAAGAACTTAGTTTCGTATTATATCCCTATTCAAAGCATGTTTCTAAAAGATCATTGTGCTTACATCTACTTCATAATTCATTCTTGAATGATTTTCCTTTTGATTTTATCGAATGTCAATATAATAACTATGTTGATTTGCATTTGAATTGTAAACTTATTTATTTGAATCCTTTGTAAATCGACTATAGTAATGGCTAGACATGAAAATTAAATGCACTAGAATCATATCCTATACTTGATCTTTGGCTGGAAAAATGAATTGACAGGCCTTTCATAATGAGTCGAGGGTCTGTGTTATGATCTGTACCTGAGGCTTTCATTACCAGAAGCGCTCGAACTTCATGCTCGAAACCTTGGTGTTTATACTATGATTGCATAGGGGTTTTGTTTGGTTTCTTTATATTCTATTCACTCAGTTTTGTTTCCCCTTCTCTTGCCATCTAAACCCATAGCTAGCTTGAGTCTCCCCTATTACAGCTTCTTCATTCTCTTAATGGATCCTTTTGTCCGAATAGAGCCAAATGACCCTCAATCATTTCTTTCTCATGATGACGCGGTTGAGAATTTGAAAGCCCAGGGTTGGGATACTTTCATTAAGAGGTTTGACGGGTATAACCTTCGCACAAATAAGGAATTATCCCAAACGTTTGATGGGTATAGGGTGAAAGTTGGAAACATTCAGTTGGAGGTGATTGAAGGGTTTATCAGTGAAGCCACATGGCTCCCATCCTCTAGTCAAAAGTGGTTTAAGAACTCAAAAAACAACGAAGTGCCCTGGAGTCTTTTCATCACCTCCAGAAATATTGATTGATGTGAGAAAGGTATTCCTGTTTCTTTGCTTAAGGTTAGATGGCATGGTCTCTTATCAAATCTTAAACAGTTTATAACATGTGAAGGCCATTATGGCCTAGTTTTTCTTTATCATGTGCGGTTTCTTATGCACTTTATAAGTTTCCATCTGAATGTTCCATTTTATTTACTAAAGAGTCTATACAAGATGTCAAAAAGATACAAGAAGCAGAGCCTCGACTCTAGCCTCTTTCACCATGGCCTAATTAAAATGTTGTTGGTTCATCGTTTGACAGCCCTGGGTGATGACTGGGATAGGTTCTTAGTCCGAAAAGGTTTTAATATAGTGATTCCTATAGAAACCCCTATGTTGGATAAGCCTATGATAGAGAAAAATTTTGATTTCTCAAGTAACAAACCAAAATTGTTGAGGAAAAACCCTCGTGACGAGGCATTACCCGATCAATTTTTATATGGGAAACATGATGTTGGTTCTGAGTTAAATGAAACCCCTAAGAATGAATTAATTGTTGTCCATAACACTACTATAAAGTCCGATAGAAAAAACCCTCGCAAACATTGAAAACAAAAGCAAGCAATGTTATGGTTCTGAAATAAAAGGGTTGGTCAACTCATTTCGAGAAGTCTGCGTAATCAATTTAAGCCTCATTTGAGCTTGATCGATACGATAGAGATCAATGAGGATCTAGATCCTAAAATTGAGGATTTTCTCGTAGAAGAAGATCCAGATTGTCATAAGCTGGATCCTAATCAGCGATACGACTATGTTAACAATCTCCCACCGTGTCTCGAGGATAGAAATGGGTTTACTGGTATTTAGCTTGGTCAAGGGCCAGAAACAAGTAGAGTTGATGTTCTTACACCCAACTATATTCTCCATTGGCAGATCACTCCTTCTATGCATTGCGAGGTCTGCTTGCATTGGATTGAAAGGTACTATAATGACATCCCCATTCTACAAGAAATAATTAAATCACTCACCAACCACAATGAATTACTCATTAAAGAAAATCGTGAACTCAAAGAAAATGAACAGAGACAAGCCAAGCATCTTAAGAAGACAAGAAACATCATGATAAAGAGTGCAAACAGTGTAAAGGCTGTAATCAATTCTAAGTTATATTGATCCATGCTAGTTATTGGTTTAAATGGTAAAACGATTTTTTTCCATCTTATTATAGTCATGTTATTTTTTAAAAATCAAATCGGTTAAACATAGATTTATTTTACCAATATAAGACTGGCTACAAAATCGAGAGATTTTGTAGCCAAGTCATTTTTTATATAGAATTTAGTAATTAGTTGTTAATAAATTGTCTAACTTGTTCCTATTTAATTTTTCAGGGTATGGTATATCTGATGCTGATATTATGGGATGGAACATGTTCGATCTAGTTGATTAGTATCTCCTTTTGTTTAGTTTGTAAATAGGAAAAAACTTTCATAAATTTTTGAAGATATAGTTTGATCATGAGTGGTTGTAAGCCCTCCATATTTGTAATGTTTTGGTCTTATGAGATCTGATCCTATCTTAGGATATAGGAAGTTTAGATTTCAAAAAACTCTTTAAATACTCTATATTTTGTAAATGAGAGGCATCTTGGCTTGGAATCAAAGATGGACGAATGATATCCCAAGACTTAATGGAACAACATACATCATTCTGGCTTTAGTCCTTTGTTAATGGTGTTTCATTAATGTCTCGTTTTATTTAATATTGATGCATTAATATGTCTTTTATATTTAGACTCAATGATATATTATGTTTCAAGATATTCATGTTACAAATAATCGTTCATAATTTATTGTTCGAGATATTCACACTGTGATCGTCTTTTCAATTTGAATATTATAATTTCTATTTGATGTTTAAGTTGAACAATGAAGTGAATGTATTACACGTAGATTTATCTTATTGTAATTATTTACGATCATAAGATCACTGAATCAACACATGTTCTCTATTCTGTTTCTAAAATTCTGGCTGCCAATACATTCTGTGAATTTATTCAAAACAGTTTCAGTATAAGTCTATTGCAGATTTATCTCGTAGGCGTGGCAGCTGGATGTTGTTGATTCATATAGAGGAACAAGCACATCAGACAAACTAATACCAGGTTAGCTACTTTGTTTCCAATTTCTGTCGTTTATATATTAGCGGAACCAGAAAGTGTAGATCGACTTTGACTATCTATACATCTGTGTTTCATAGTTTAATTAATGCAATTTTTGTTAGATTTATAGAAATAAAACAAAAAGTATTTAAATGTGTTTTCTTTATTTTCTTCTCAGAAGAAATTATTTTCACCTTAATTTCGTAAGTTTCTAGTAAAACTTGCAAATCTGTAAATGTTGTTTATAAGTGAGATTTTTATGTTTTTCTTTTCTACGTAAACACATTTACAATAGTTATATCAGAGTATGTATATATTTAATATATTTTTGGGCATTAGTTAATTCTTTTAGGATTTTAGATTGGATAATGGAGCCATTAAACCCGTCGGAACAAGTTACACCAAACGACTTGGGTTACTAGACAACCCCGAACCAGACTTGTTCTTCCAGTTGACGATCGATCAATTTTTCCCATCAACAGGGTCTTATTTCACTAGTCTTAAATCTACCTCTCATTAGGGAAAATTTGGTAGAAAAATGGTCCTACCAACCCTAATACAAATTCCATGTCATCATGTATTAGCCAATCAAAATATTCTAAAATTTAAAAGAGGTGCATGTCTTAAACAAATTTTTATTATATAATTTGGAGATAGTCACAATTTTTTAATAATATATTGTGTATACTCTACACGTAATCTCTGCCCCGACTGCCCAAAATTCAAAATTGTATTGGTTATCAAGCATCAAATTAATGTGCTATCCCATTATCCAATAATTATAATAAATGAAGGAAATAGTGTATTGAATAGATATTAATGCATTCACAGGCTTCACATTACCAACATTCTTTGGCGCATTTTTGTGTTACCACCTTGCTTGGACACCTTCTGGTTTTTAGAGAAGTTTATCTTTTCCAATTCATAGACGAGGTCCCCTCGACATTCTTCCTAATTTCTCTGGATTGAACCAAACCAATCATCTGTTACTCCTCTCAGGTTTGGATGCTTTGGTCTTATGCTGTTGAGTCAACTCTATCAAATGTAATGGCTCCGAAGATGGCATGAGTCATATTCAAATTGTTTTCACTTTAGAGGAGGTCATCTAGGATGGAAGTAAAATCCCTATATGCACCTGTTCAGAGGTTTAGAGGTTGCATAAAGGTTCACTGAAGGAGCATAATTTACCAGTTAGAAATCCACACTCTGTTGTTGAGCTGAGGAAGATTTACTATCACTACCATACATGCCAAGGGTTACTACAGTCCTTGTAGATGTCGCTTGAGGGTTTGGTGGGGTTGTTCCAGCTTTGAAAGGAGGTTCTAATGTGTCATTCCAGCCCTAACAATCCTTGGGAGGAGGGTCAAACCTTGCAATTTCTTCCTGGAGAATGTTTGAACCCTATATTTGTCAACATAGTGCAGACCAATGACAAAGGGGAGTTGATAGAAGGACAACAAGGGCATTCTAAAGGACTGGAGTTTTTCCAGGAGTCCTTTAAGAATAGGTTCATTTGTTTATTGTTGTGGTATATAATAGGGTTAACTATGGTGTATTTTTGTTACAAACTGCTGCTATAATAACAAACAAATTGCAGTTAACTGGATTATGTGACAACCATAGTTACCAAATTTGGTCGAATCGATGAATTAAATTTGAAAATTTGCCAATTTGGTCGATTCGGCTGAATTGTTTGTCAAATTCGATTTGTCTAATAGTTGTGTTCATCACTCTTGCTCTCCCCCCAAAATCCTAGCATTGTGTTTGATTATCATGTGTTCGTCTCTTCCTTTGTTGTGCTTTGTGGATGTTTTTCTTTATTTGGATCTCATGGTAGCCATTTTTCTTGAACACATCAAGGATATGTTTTATTACTTAGTCCAAGTGGTCTTCATTGGAAACATTAAAAACTTGAGTTGCAATAGTAATGATGATGCAAATCTTCTATGTAGGATGATAGTGAGAGTTATCATTGAGATATCTATTAGTATGTGTCTTATTTCGATAAAATTGATGGGACATAGAGATATCATATTTATTAGAAGCCAAGACATCCAGAAAAAGGTAGTCGACCATTTTCTTTTGTTTTCATATTAAAATTGATGTATTCAGATTGGTTGTTGGTATGGTTCAAGAATTCATACTACTTGTCTCTTCCATGTGGCCAAATTGTGTTAGTGTCATCAACATATCTCTTCCAAACTTTTGTTTTCAGGGCAAGAGTATTGATAGAAATTATTTCAAAATTATCCATGTATATGTTGACAACAATAGGGGATAAAGGTGATCCCATGGCCACACCTTCGAATTGTTCATAGATATCACCATAGAAACTGAAGTATGTCGATTTTATACATATTTGTACAAGGCCTGTCATCTCAATATCAATAACATTTTTTAGAAACTTCAATAGCTTCATCTACAAGACCTTTGTGATCAAAGAAACTACATCAAAACTCACCTTGATATCATGCTTTTTCATCTTCAGATATTTGATGTTATCATCAAAATATGTAGAGTCCTTAATAAATGAAGAAGTATGTCCAACTAGAGGAGTGAGATTTTTTTTCAACATTGTAGGTGGGTGAGATAATGGTGTTCATGGTAGGTCTGAGTGGGGCTCCTTCTTTATGAATTTTAGGAAGACCATAAGTGTAAGGCATGGTGACTACACTAAGTGTTAGCTTCTTTATCTAGTAATCATCAAGAGATGAGGCATTAATTGCATTCTCAACTTCCTTCAAAATTCTTTTTCCAGTATCCTTTTCAATCTTTTGTATCTACCACTAGTTGTAAGATGTACTATCATTTTTCTATGGTAGTCCCTTGTATTTAAAATGATTGTTGCATTTCCCTTATCCACTTTTAGGATTTTAATATCCCTATTTCATTTGATATTTTTTAATTCTTATATTTCTTCATGACTAGTCTTATTTCTTATAGGTTTGACCTTCCTGAAAGAAACAACACACTCTTGTCTTATTTCCCAAGCACTATTGAAGGGGTGAGTTCTAATTAAGTCCTCTATGTAGCATATAAGATTCTCGTATGGAATATGTTTTGGTGCTACAAATTTAGTCCCTTATACAATACTTTAAATACATAGTCATCCAATGCGTGCCTCAATAAGTTATCCACACTTCCTCCCTTTATATTGCATCCTTACCCATCAACTTCATCATTTTACATTTGCTCACAAATCCATGTTCTAGCCTACTACATTTGTCTCTTCTCTAGCTCCACATATTTATTGATATGTTTCTCTGTAGATATTTTAAAATCATTTTCCTCCTTGGCAATGGGGCTAGATTCAAATATATTTCATATTTGAATACCCAACATGCTAGAGAGATTTATATAAAGCATTAAAGTATATGTCTATAAATATAGTCCAAACTATACCACATCCTCTTTATCTCATTTTTAACTAATTTCATTCTAGTGGTATTGAATATTTCCAAATTTCTTTGATTATGAAAGTGGTGTTTTATCCATGAAATTTTATGAATGATATTGTTTTCACGACATCACTTAAGAAAGGTTAGGTCCACCATTCTTCAAGTGCTTCTCAATTACATTTTTTCAAGCAAGTGAGTCTCTACTAGTATTTCCCTTCCATGGAGGGAATTAACAATGTTGTTCATTTTGTTCATAGGTAAATTACAATATTTTTGGAAAACCTACATCCCTATTATTTATTCCAACATTTCTAGACTTTGATACAAGGCCCATCATCAGAGAGAAACCAACAAATAATACATTTGACGTGGTTGAAGATGAGATAGTGAACCATGTGATATAAATAAAAAAAATTACTTTTATTAACTAACCCAAAACCCTAGGGAATGACGTTCTCAAGGACAAACCATAACCAAAGGTTTAACCAATGAAGAGGGTTAAGGAATAAAAACAAAAAACTAAACAACATTGATGAAAGAAGAAAAAATTGAGGCTTTATTTTGCAGATGAGAAGTTTCTAAGTGTTATGATAGTTTCCAACCGTCATCTCTATTTAAGGTGTTACTGAGTTTTTCAATTTCAACTGATTCTATTATTCAATGTTTGATTATGTTATCAACTTTGGAAATACCATGTGTTTATTCATTGTGAATACAATGCATAATGTTTGATGACTGTTTTGTAAGAGATGATCTTTGGACATGATTATGATTGATATCTGCATAATTCTTCTTTAACCTAACATGAAATGAGAATCTAGTTTCTCCAATCTAGTTTTTCCAAAGCCCTAAAACCCTAGGGATATTACACATGTTTACTAGGGTGTCCATCCACAAATGTGGAAAACCATCCCTAGGTTTCATTGCAGTAATTGGTTTCAATCCTCGTGGATTAGGTGCACTATTTTAGAAAAACATATTTATTGAACTTACTCGAGTTTTTCCTATAACTGCGCTAGTATTATAGGGCATCCTTTAATAATCCTCCAAGAGGTTATGAGTTCAAACTCATAAATAGTTATCCTGAGATGCGTTTTGTACAATAAAGTCATTAAATTTATCGGGCTCCAATGCAATAGAAAGGAGCATGCTAATCATGGAGCATTCTTCCCTTCTAGGTGATTCTTTGTCATCATGTCAACTCTTAGTGTGTTACCTTTTTAATACCTCGAGTTACATTTTCTCTCATCTTGGTCTCTTGAAATACTACATTCATGCATGCTTTATGGCCAGTTGTACCATCGATGGAAATAGGGAATGGTCTAGGTAGTGGAAAAGAATTATCTTGAGGCAAAGGATTTGGTGCAACTGGAACAAATGAGGAACTATTTGCCATAAATTATGTAACGTTCACTCCATTTGGCTTCCAAGTTTGTCCTATAGGATAATCCCATTAGGCCTATAACAAAAAAACTCCTTTAAATATTCCCCCCCCCTCAACACTAACTGTTATCATTTCTCTTGTTGCTAAGATAAATAACTAGATTTGGCCAAGGGATGTGCCTACTATCACAAACTCATCATTCCTGCCAAATAGAAGTATGAAAAAAATGACTTTTAGGAGAAGCCCAAGGCTTTGTTGATCTTGTTGATGTAAAAAAACACCTGAGTCATCTCTAAATATTATAGACCGTGGTTTTATAACTTATTTTCAACCAGTTTCAAGCCCTATCCTACCTTTTTAAAGACCTATTTCATTCATATCCTACCTATTGTTTTCTGATTCAAGCTCTATCACTACTCCCTCTTTAATCAATTTATGAAATTATTGTTCCTTGTTGTTCTTTCCAGTTATAAGGATGTTTGGATTTTATGGGTAGTGTTTGTTGATTACAAAGGTCTTGTAGCTCCTATTTTTGGCTTAGGTATTTCAGCCTAATCTTTATAAAATCCCCAAGAAACAAACATAAAAGATAGGGGGATTCACGATCCTTGTTGTTGTGTTCATTGCAAAGAAAATGATGAATCTCTCTCACTCATTACTTCCACTTGTTCGGGAGGTATAGGATGCTACTTAATTTATAAGGAGATTTCATTTTCCTTCTATGATGGTTCCTAATGTGGAACAAACTTTGATGCTCGGGCATATTTATACATTAATGGATGTAAGGGGAAAGGAGTCTTGAGAAGTATTTTGAATTTGTCTCTTAAAATTTTTCTGTTGAAGGTGGCTTGGTAAGAATAATTTTTTTTTTCAAGAGTTGATTTCAATGTTGAAAGAAATGTAGGAAGAATGAATATCACGATACTACAAAGTAACAAACTATCCTTCTTGTTCAATTACGTTGTTTACATTGTTGTTTAGTGTAGCATTGCTATACTCTTGTTTAATTTAGTTTTTGATGATTTTATTTGATTCCCATACAACAATCCCATAAAAGGAAATATAGGAATTTCATTTTAGTTAATTTGAAATGTTGTCGAATTGAATTTCTTGTTAACTTTTTCCTATGGATCCTTGGTATTTTTCTTCCAGTGAAATGGGCACTCGTATATCTTCAGGAACGATGGAAACTATTATAGTTGAGAATGCAAAGGATGAAATAGGTAAGTGGATCATGTTATGGGTTTCCATTGGATCTTGGGTTACTTTTCAACCATCAAGGAATCGAATTTGGGCAAAAAAAGAAGACTAGACGATTTAAAATGTCATTGGAAAGGTGTAGTAAGGGCATCTAAGAGGAGCCAACAGGGTGAAAAGGTGGAGAAGGTGCTTATAGCTCATGTGTATGATCGCAAGGAAATACTCAAAGAGTCTGTTGCCAAACAAGAAAATTTTCTTCAAATTGGACTAAATTGTAAGGGCTTGTCATTCTGTAAGCATTGAAGGTTTTTTTTTTTTTTTTTTTTT
>ML778836.1:965124-984110 GCA_009831015.1 Picea engelmannii
TACTAATTTTATCTCGCCTAATGACTCTGCTTCTACTTTTGCATGAACAAAGTTTAATAAAGTAAGTTTTCCTATATAGACAGGAAAATGAGGCCATGATTTCTTCTGTTGAGCTTTTAACTCAATTCCAATACCACCGTTTACGAGTTGATAGGCTATTTCTCTGCAGATTAATCTGTCTGGGAGTATTTTAGGGAGTGCATGTGGCGAGACAGCACATCCAAAAACCCTGACATACGAGAAATGTTCCTCAATAAACCAGTCGGCGACTGTCTTAATGTTTTCCATCACGGTATGCGAAATCCGGGGAGGTTCACATCCGAAGAACATTCTATGTAGAGGGATTATCACGTAATGACACAATTCATAGAAATGGTCCTTAGCCTTATCCTCCCACAGGGCTGAATGGTATTTATGGATAGGCTCTGCACAGGAAGGATCCCAATTCCAATTCATCAAAGGAAATGGAGTCCTAAAACAGATAGCATATAATATGTAAGATGACATGTGAAAAACAACTGTGCTTTTTGGATCTTGCTGTTTGATACTTTGTAATTTCAGAGGTAATATTATCTGATAGTATTTTATGCCAATTGAAACTTCTTCCCTCTGAAACCTCTTCTAGGAGAGGTGTCCATTTTGCATAAAAGTGATCGGAGTCCCTTTTCCCATATAGTCTGCACATCATCATGGCTAAATATCTCATGTAATCATTTAATGAAGCAGTGGCATATATCCCCTGTGCATGGGCCCTAAAACTGTTCTTATCCCTGGCCCATTCCCTTATTATGTCTGAGTATGATTGGCCTGTTTCAACGCATTCTTTTTGTTGAAATGCAGCTAAAAACTCAGGGTTTAAAGTATGTTTATGTATGGGGGATAATTTATACATTACTTGTATGTGTTCGGGCCTGAATGAGCCGATGACCTTGCCTTGCTCGTCCAATATGCTCCTCGTTGGGATGTCTACTTTATCCAGTGCCCAGGTAACCATGTCTGTATAAGAGCACAGTTTTGGGCGTGCAACGAATTTATGAAGGCTGGTGACGACGATATCTCGGAGATTTTTTTCCTCATCATTATCTGAATATTTGAGTTCTTCTTCCATTTTATCAGCAATCGTAGCCCACGATTTGATATTGTGTATAACTCCTGCTGCGGTAGTGTCTGAGATTATGTCGCCTTCCGGCTGTTCTTCGCCTTTTTTCGGAGCTTTCTTGGGCGCCATAGCTATACGTTCGCCGGCTTCGTGCTTGGTATCTGAGTGGCGAGATTCTGGAACGAACAGGAATGCCGACGATGCGGCAGCTCAGGGAGGGTGATACACACTGTGATTTCTCGGGTTTCTGTAACAGAGGAGAGTTTCTCTTCGGCATAATGTGTATATTTCGAAACGTTATTTAGAATATATGATAATATTTACGAAATCCTTTCATCTATTATGGAATAAATGCAAAGATATTCTCAATAAATGATTTTAATGCTCGTACCTGAGATTTTCTGATATTTTTTGAATATATGATAGATGCCTGTCATATACGTGTCATTAATTTCAAATTTGAAATTTTAAAATGTCATTTCCGAGAATAATTTATCATTGTTAATCTTATCTTAAGTTTTTAAATTGCTTTCGTCGGGGTTTCGGGACTTTCAGTGTTAAGAGAACGAGTTATCGTAAAACCCCGATCGCCGAAACAACGATCTATCAATTAATTTATCCATTTTATTACCTTAATTAATCAAAATTGTCTTTTCGGAGTTTCGTTAATCAAGAATTCGGGATTCGGGGAATCGAGGGTCGGGAGATCGGGACTTTTGATGTCGTGAGAATTTATATTCGCGGAATCGTGAATGGCGATTTCCCGATGTAATTAATTACTCTTAATCGTACTTAGCGTTAATTAACTTATTTGTCAAACCTCCATTAAGAAATGATTATGATCAGGGATCGGGGAATCGGAGAAAATGGTGTTGAGTTTACTTGTTCGTTCCAAACCGCGAAACGCGATTTCCCGATATCATTAATTCAAAGTTGAAACTCATTTTAGAACGGTAGTTAAGTAAAACATGAATTAATCATGTATTAGCGCATCGGGAAATCGGGGTTCGGGGTTTCGTGACTCAAGATGCAATGAGATTTTCTATTACCGAATAGCGAACTCCGATATCCCGATATGTTTTAAGGTTCTTAAGTTTTGTCGTTTAAGTTCATTTTTAATATTATTCGGGGAAGTGTTTGGGCATTCATTGATTAATATTCAACCATCTTTTTCCCGAAATAAACCTCAAGTGTATTTCAGACTCATTAAGTATGAAAATTTTGTTTTATAACGGTTTTAAATAGTGGAAAGACTCCAGGATATCAAAAATTTTGTTCTTAAGGTAAAAATTTAAGTTCAGTTTCAACAGTGTGAATGGAGAGCAATTAAAATGTGTGTTGAGTGTAGAGACACTTCATTTTAGGTAATGTTTTACAATTTTGTTTTTTCCTTTTCTTTGACTTTCACAATGTTTGACATCACTTTCTAACTATTTTTTCATTCTCTTTCACTTGTAGATATTCAATACCGAGACAAACTCTCTATGCTTCTTTCAAGTTTCGACGTTTTAGGCAAATAAGGGAGAACATGGATTGGATTTGGATTCCAATATAGCAAGACAATGACGATGGCACTCATTCTCCTCTAATATCCATTGATGTTTTGAAGGATGGTGGACATTTCAAAACATTTCACATGGAAGAAAACTAGAATTTGTTTGAAGTTAGAAGACACCTTGAATTCAAAGAGGATTTGAGCCTTGAGGAAGACTTCTATTTTATTCACAATGGAAAAAGGGTGATAATTTGATAGTTTATGTATGTTTCTTCATTTTATAAACATATTTTATTACTTACATATTAATGATTTCTTTCAGACATATTAGTAAAAGACGAGAGAAGAGCATCATGTGAAAAAGTTGTGTTCATCCTCATACATTAGAAATTAGAGGAACATGAAATAAGGTGAATCCTCTCTAACCATATGTTAGGAAACTCTTCTGATCTTAGTTGTGATCTCTATATTTTAGAACTAATTTTGAAATTTCCTACTTCAATTTATTTTGGCAAGAGAAGGTATGATTTTGTTCGCTAAGATTTTTTCACATAATTTGTATTACTTGTTATTTATTACTACATTTCTAGGCCAATATTTGATGAAATTCAAGTGTTTTAACTCAACCTCTTTTCATCACATGTACATGGAAATAAATAGAAAATCATATGGACTTTCAAAGACTAGTCTACAGTTGGAGAATGGACAATGGCATATTCAAGAGCTTAAGGATAGCCAACACTCTGCATATTTTCATCCCACTTTGTTTTGAGCTTATTCTGGATGGAGGAGTATATATTGATGTTGTGTTGGGAGCCAATTCAATTTTTTCTATTGTCCTATAAGCTGCCTACACCTATGTCTTCTGAACTTCAAATTGTCATCGCATTTTTCAAATAGACGATATTTTCATTTCTTGCGACACTTGAAAATTTGTTTCCATTAAGTTTTCACGACTGTAAGCGTGAAAACTTCTCCTTTCGTGGTCACATTTCGATTACTATTTGAATTGTCATTATCTTTTTATCGATATTTTCTATGGCACTTACCTTTGGTTTATCGTTATGTGGCTGAAAGGATTTTCGAACTATGCCTATTTGGACATTCTTATATTGATTGCATAACTTGATTTTATTAAACTTGTGAGGCATTGAGCATATAGATTTATATTTTTGGGACTTGCCTAGTCATTGAATTGCATAGGGGTCATGATTTATTTATGTTTTTATATATATGATGTGATCCTTAGTGTTATTCTTTTATGGCTCTTGGCTTGTCAATTTTATGAATATCGATTGGCAAAATGGTTTAAAACTTTTGATTTATACAATAGCGCATGGTTAACATTTGGGGTTGGTTTCATGTTGAATGAAAATGGTTTGAAAAACTATAGTTGATTTTGCGCGTTGGCACAACACTCACCATTCAATTTTTGGGTTGGTTATGCCATGATTGTTTGAACAGAGGTTGAAATTCCCAGTTGTACTTTACCATAACTATTATGCATGGCGGTGAATAACTCCACCACCCTCGCATGCACACATTAATGCTCTCCCCCTTTGATCGTTCATTGTTGTTAGACCGAACAGCTCTGCTCCTGTGCATTGGTGAATTCAAACCAATCCCTTACCATGTGCTCGCACCATGGCCCCAGTCATTCGAGCTTAACCCAATGGGAGCCAAACCCTGTTGATGTTTGACAGTGCCCGCAGTGACCTCGAGAAAAATGGGTGGCTTCCATTTATACAAATATTCGAGGGTTTTAACCTCTGCGTAGCCTGACAATTTGCTCTGACCTTTGATGGCTGTCGAGCCAAGGTCGGCGATATTCAATTGGAAATTGATGAACAGTTTATCAGTCTTGCTACACATTTTCCTGCTACTGGACAACGATGGTCCAAGAATTACAAAGTAGAGGAGGTCCCATGGACACTTCTCTTCCAGTCGCGTAAAATCACCTCCTGTGATAAAGGTTTGCCAGTAACTATGCTCAAACAACGTTGGCATGATTTATTGACGATAATCAAACAGTTAATCACCTGCGAGGGTCGGTTCGGGTTTGTATTCCTACACCACCTTCGATTGCTTATGGTTTTTATGGGTTATCAACTCAATATGCCTTATTATTTGCATAGAAGCCTGTTTAAAATGTCAAATAAGTACAAAAGAAATCAGGCTGATAGTAGCCTTTTTCATTATGGGCTAGTTAAGCTTATTGCTGTCTGTTATTTGAGTCTACACGAAGATTGTTGGAGCAATTTCATTGCTTGGAATGGTTTTGAGGATTCGAACCTTACATAGGTCGATAAACCAGTGGTGAGTGAGGTCCAAATTGTACCTCCAGTACCCTACAATACCCTATTACCCAAACCATTGGCCGACCTTCCTACCGACCTACCCCATACTGTGACTAAGGGTGTTGAGACTGTTAAGCCTATGGGCAAAAAGCCCAAGGAAAAACCCACTACAAACGCCAAAGGCAAAAAGAATGCACGTTTAATTTTGCGGATGGCAAGAAATAAGCCAAAACCTCCTGTCGATCCAAACCCTATCATGTTGAGTGAGGACACCGATTCGGAAGTGGAGCGTTTCCTGGCTAGCGAATACCCCTATTCGCAAGGTTTTTGTGCCAAAACCTCGTATGACTTTGTGAGAAACCTACCCCCTTGCCTATAGGACGACCCTAACTACCCAGGCATTAAGTTTCCTTGTGAAGCCCCCGGTCATTTATCCAAACCCTCTCCTGCTTTGTCTAAACCTACAGTGCCACCCTGTGATCAATGCAGTTCTTGGTTAGAGCGATATTATCTGGATGTTCCTATTCTCCAGTAAAGAATTCACTCTTTGGAGGACCAGATTGCACTGCTAAGCCATTGATAAGAAAAAAAGGACGACAGGCTCCATCTTGTTTAAAAATGTGGAATCATCCACATCTGTCGTGAATTCTAAGTTGGCATAATTGAACAACCTTGGCATCACACAGGTACATTTCGATATCATTTGTTTATTTAATGATTTGAATTTGGTTTTAAATAGTTCTGTTTACATCATTGATTGGCTCGGTTACATTGTATGCATTCTATACATAGCTTTACTTTGACTAAATGGAAGTTCGTTTTCCCAATTTAGCTTCGATTGGATTTTCATCGATTTGATTGATCATGGTGTGGATTTGATTTGTTTGATTGAGTTAAAATGGATGCCCTGCTGTCAATCTAATTTGTTTGTACCCATTCAAGACAGGAAGTGTTTCTCATATCCAATTTAGAACACAATCGCATTTCGTTTGATTTCGTTGTAATGCATACGATATGATTGGAAACAATTTTGATATGGTTAATTGTCACAGTTTTATGTCCCATATGAATTTTGAACAACAGGAATTAAATTCAGATTATTTCCATTGTGGCTTTGTACAAAATCACCCAAATCGTGAATAGATTCAATTCATAACGATTATGCTAAAAACCCAGCCGGTTAATTCGTATTGGTTTACTGTTAGCTCGACCATGTTATCAGTTGGATTCGTAATGGCAATGGATACTCTGTTTGAATTTGATTCGTAGAACGAGATTGACTATATCCAGATTCATGATTTATTTCTATATTAAACTCACTCGTGATTTGTTTCGATTATTTGCCCAGTTTGCAATTATCACTTCTGTCGAGTTTATTAAGATTGTGATCATAATTAATTGATCCTGTCTGTTGACTGTGCAAGGATCAACGATTGAAATCTATGACAAATTTTGACTTGGTTGATGCTGTTACGTATGATTTTATTTACCCATGATCAAAACAATCTTTCTATCTTTGTATTTGATTAAACGATATGAATCTTTTGCTATATCGTTATGACTATAACGGGTGGAAAGTGATTTTGTTGGATCGGATTGTATCTATTGTTCAACAATCACATATGATATGTTTTTCAATTGGATGTGAAACAATCTTATTGTTGTTCGATTTTGACTCATTTACCCGATTTTGTGGTAACAAAAGAACAGAGTATTCCTATCTCTATTTTTGATTAAATCATTTTGATCCTGTTTAATGATGAATGATAAAATCATTTTGATTCATTTTCAAGTAATCATTGGAAGATAATTGGATTTATTTTTTTAAAAAGATTTGATTTGATTTCAATTCTGATCCTGTATGTTATTTTAGACTACCTACAGAATCAGATGATTCTGTAGCTAAGTCTGTAGAATTAAATTTTTATTGTTTTGCTAATAAAATATCTTTCTAACTTGTTATTTTTGGTCCATTGCAGATGAATTCTAAATTGCATTGGATTTGATGAGAAGTTAGGGGATATTTGAGTTGTTTTACTTGCATTTTAATTTCTTAGTTTAGTTGATCTTGGGGATATTTTCCCAGATTATGTAAACAATTTGATACTATCCATAGGGAGGTTTTACCCTGTGGAGAAACTTATAAATACTTATTATTTTTGTAATAATGATCATCCTCATTCGTGGGAGAAAAAGGATATGGAATTTTAATACAGACTGAGACATAATTTGATATTCTGCTACAACTTTATCTTTTCATGATATCAATGTTTTGTTTCATGTTTTTGTGTATCTATTTGCATTTGGTTAATGACTACTTTAGCTATCTTAGTCTTTTGCAAATGATATAATTTAATCAATATAATCCATATCTGATTTCTTCCAAAGTATTTAAAAAACATAGCAATTTCTTAATTCAGTTTGTGAATGACATATTTATCTTCTTCATATGTTGAATTATCAAGTATAAGTTTTTGCATAACAGGTTTCCCTTATTGCAGAGATTTATAAATCATATAATTGTTATGATTTTTTATGTCTTGTTTGTCCTGTAAACAGCTCAAAGAGCAGCACAGCCTATCCTTTACGAGAAGCTTCTGGATCAACCGGTGTGAGTTTCCTTCCTTCGACCAGCTTCGAAGTCATCATACACAGGACAAATTTGGAGCATATCCAGGTCAGTTTGTCATTTGTTTGTTAGTGTATTTGTTAGTATGTAGTTAGATATATATGTAGTTAGTATATTAGATCGTTTAATTTTAGTGAGTTTTATTTCTTATTTATAAAAATAAAAAAATCAAAAAATATCTCTAGCTGTCTTAGGGCAGAAAACAAATGATTTTTACAGGTTTTATTCAAATCTGCAAGTTGCAGATAATGTATATTTGTGAATAAGTTGTAATTCAATTAGTAATTAGATAGTTAATTATTAGAGTTAGTGTAATAGTAATTAGTAGTTAGTATATAGAATAGTTAGAGTAGTTTATATTTAGTTTTAGTTTAGTTTATTTAGTAGTTTGTTTTAATTAGATTAGTGTATTAGTTTTTTATTTATTTATTGTTAGTTAGTTTAGTTTCTTGTATTTAGTTTTAGTTAGCTTGTTTTATTTAGTTTTATTTAGTTTTATTTGTTTTAGTTAGATTAGTCAGTTTATATTAGTTTTCTCTTTGGTTTTCCTAGGACCTTAGAGCGGCCAACGGAGCCGTTAAACCTGTCAGGGAGGTTCATTCGAAACATCTTGGGTTATTAGACAACCCCGGACTAGTTCCACTCTCTCAGTTGACGGACGGTCAATTTCGCCCGTCAACAAATGGCGCTAGAAGGAGGGCCTGAACTTAATTAATGGCACAAGGTGCTTGCAAGAATCCTCCCACCCCTAATCGCTCACCTATAGTGACTAGAAGCCATTCAAAAGATAATATTCCCCTTCAAACAACAACTACTTCAACCGAACATCAGTAGATCACAGTTGAGCCAACAACCCCTAATCCTACAGGTGGTGACACACAGGAGATTATCTGGCAATCTCTTATTAAAACACATAGTGCCTTAGCTCGTCTTAGGCAACCAAACCATCCATGGGGATAACCTCTGGACTTCTCTGATATCAGAGAACAATTAGGTGACATTAACCTCACTGTGAATCCTATAGATCCAAACTTAAATCCTACTGCAGGAGGATCTGGGATACCTCCTTCACCACCTCCCTCATCTCCTTCTTCTTCTGGAGGAGATTCCTCTTCTGAAGAAGGCAACTCACCTTCTCGTCCTTCCACACCCACTACCCCAATGGAAAATTAGAACAACCCTGCTAGACCCTGGTTGGACCAGGATGCTGTAGCTGTACCTGGAGCTCAACACCCTTTACCTAAGCACCCGGAGAAATGGCTTCCCAAGTTCGATCCCGATTCAAAAAAGATAGCCGAAGATCATATCAAAAAATTTATGTTAGCCATTACACTCCGTAATGTTGAACATGAAGACGTTGTCTGTAGGTTGTTCCCTTATACTTTTGAGGGTAATGCATCCACATGGTACTTTGCCCAACAACCCCATACCATAGTGTCTTGGGAAAAGTTTGAGTCATGATTTTTGGAAAAAATCGGAGATGGTAAACCTCCAGAAGTCTTAGTCATGGATCTTTCAAGCTTAGAAATGAACCCAAAAGAAAAATTTAAAGATTTTAATCAAAGATTCTTAACGCTTAAAAATCAAATCCCCGCAGATTCTATGCCTGCTGAGAGTCTTGTTATAGCATACTACACTAAAGCTTTACATCAAAGCATAGCTATTTGGGTTAAACGATCCAAAAAGGCCACGTTGTTAGAAGCCTTCGAGGAGGCTACTCAGATTGAAAAAGACATACTTAGCCTTAAGGACTCTTATAGCAATGAAACTGAGACCGTTTCTTCTTCCAAAAAGAAGATTGAAATCCTCCCCAGACCCACACAAAGTAAAACACAACTTGAAAACTCTAATCTGGAAAATTTAACTAAAGTTGTTCAAAAACTGTCTAATCAAGTTATAGACTTAAAAAGGTCAACTGAAGAAGCTTCCTTGAGTAAAGGACCCTACAAACCCCCTTTTCGAAAGCCTTTTCCTACCAATAAACCTAATCCAAACCCCGAAGGCTTGAACCTAGAAAGTTTGCAATGTGCTCTTCAAACAATTCTAGAAGCCCAAGATAACTTGATGCCTCCCGAGATCCCTCAGGAGGAGGTTGAACAGGAAACAGTTCAAGAAGAAGAGTCTTCTCCAAACGTCTTCGGACATTTCTCAGACAGCATCTTTCAAGCCAACTTCGAGACTGTTCACCCTTATAACACTAGGAGTAAGACAACAAACAAGCCTTCTACTGAGAACACTACAACTTCACCTCCAAAGCCATCTAAATCAGTAGAAACTAAACAGAGTAATGTCAGCCCTAAATTAGATTACGATGTTGTTGAAGATATTAAAAAATTAAGGGCTAACATTTATATTTATGAGTTATTGAAGTTTCCGTTTTTATTACAGAAGATGTTGCAAAATATTTCAGAGAACGACAAGAATGGTAATTCAAATGGTAACAAGGTTGTGCAAAGAAAAGTTCCGCAGAAGACTTCCACTAAAAATAATCCTGATCCTCAAGATAAAGGAAGCCTTCCTGTAGTTCCTGTAAATAATGTAAATAATGTAGATAAAGTAGCATCAGAAATTGCTAGTAAAAAACCACAAGATACCACTCTTAGTACTCGCAAGAATGTACCTCCTTTTCTTTTAACTTTCGAAATTTTCAACAGAAATGTGCATAATTGTATGGTTGACTCAGGAGCGTCATCTAATGTGATGCCTTGGTCTGTCTGCTAGAAGATTAACGCTGAAGTGGAACCATCTTCTTTGAAAATCATACAACTTGATCGAACAGATGTTAAAGTTATAGGCGAACTAAAAAATGTATTAATTAGATTATCGTCTAACCCAAAGGTTCATCAGGTTATTGATATAATTGTGGTGGATATTCCAGAAGTGTATGGTCTATTTTTGAGCAGGGACTGGTCGGAGCAGCTACATGGTTACTTCGCGATGGACTGGTCTCACTTATGGCTTCCAGAGAACGGTAAGCCCAACAAGATTAGGGTGAATCGTGAGCGTTACCTTAAGTTCATGGTCACGGATTTGAATGAACCTAATGAATCGTACACAACTCCTGCTGATTCACCCGAAGTCCAAGGGATGGACACCTTCTTCGGAAATTTCATGGCTGAAGTTTCACCTATCATCAATCTTGAACAACAGTCCGAGCTCATAACATACATGCAACCAACAACTTCTATGCAACAGTCCCGTGAGCCCGATGGAAATCAAATTTGGTCTCTATATTTCGACGGTTCCAAGTCTAAACAAGGAGCTGGTGCAGGCTACATCATTATTGATCCGGCAGGTAACAAGACATTAATGGCTTGTAGACTAGAATTTGAATGTACTAACAATACTGCAGAATATGAGGCTTTACTGCAAGGTCTCAGAAAAGCTCTGGATATGAACATTCAAAACCTGGTTGTATTTGGAGACTCTGAAATAGTGGTTAGACAGGTAAGAGATTCTATACACTGTCTTTCCCCGCAACTCAAAAGTTACCAGTCTGAGGTATGGAGTTTAATGAATAAATTTTCTTCTTTCAATATAAATTCCATTCCTAGATTAAATAATGCTGAAGAAGATTTACTAGGTAATGTAGCCTCTAAACTTCTTCCTGCAGAGGGCTTATCCCCAGACGCATTCTCCATCGAGCTATTGTTTCGACCATCTTCTCCTGACAATATCACAAACTGGAGAGTATTTGACGATGATCAGCAGATCATTAACTTTCTGCACATGGAAGAAACCTTTCAAGGCGCAGTGATAGATGAATGCACACACGACGACAATTTGCACGACTTTACGGTAATACCTAATCCGAAATCTCTTGAAGCTCTATCATACATGGTAAATTACATACCCAAATCTGTTGTTAGATTAGAAAATTTTTATGATTTTGAAGATAAATTTAAAAAGACGGTCAACTGTAAAACCAATAGTTCCTCGTTGTCTTATGAAAAAGTCAATTTAGGGACTAGTGTCCTCAGTGCATCAACTTAGGCTTGGGATGTTCTAGACAAGAAAAAGATTATTTTGTTAAATTATTTAAAGAATTCAAGGATGTCTTTGCATGGACATACGATGATCTCAAAACGTTCGATCCTAATATTATACAACATGTCATCCCGATGAAGCCCCAAACCTTACCCTTCCAACAGAAATTGAGGAAAATGCATCCTAAACTAGAAACGATCGTTCAAAAGGAATTGAATAAACTCCTAAGTGATAAAATAATTTTTCCTGTTAGACACACTCAATGGGTGTCCAACCTTGTCCCAGTCCGGAAGAAAAACGAGGAAATTCGACTTTGCGTCGATTTCCGAAACCTCAATAGAGTGTCTGACAAAGACAATTATCCTGTCCCGCCCATGGAACAGATCCTTCAACAAGTATCTGGTTCCGAGAGGCTATCCTTACTGGATGGTTTCTCCGGATACAACCAAGTCTTGATGTCTCCACCAGACCAACTAAAAACTACCTTCCGTACCCCGTGGGGCACTTATGCTTATCACAAAATGCCCTTTGGATTGATTAATGCTGGTGCTACCTTTCAGAAAGCAATGGACATTTCTTTTAGAGGCTTAATCAATAACTCCGTTGTAGTTTACTTAGATGATGTGACCATTTATTCTAAGAACAAATACGATCATCTAGCTCACTTACGAGCCGTTCTACTATGATGTCGTAAATATGACATCTTATTGAACCCCAAAAAGTCCATCTTTGCAGTAGAACAGGGTAAACTCTTAGGATTTATTGTGTCTAGTGATGGGATGATTATTTACCCCGAGAGGACCCAAGTCATCGCCAAAATTCCTCCACCTACATCCAAAAAATCCATGCAGTCTTTCTTAGGTCAGATTAATTTCGTGAGAAGATTTGTCCCTAGTTTCTCCGAAATGGTCAAGCCTCTACAGAACCTGATTAAGAAAGACACCCAATATCACTGGGGACCCACAGAAAACCAAGCTTTTAATGCCATAAAGAAGGCCATAATAGATTCTCTGTCTCTCATGAGCCCTGACTTCTCTCAAGACTTTACACTCTATACTTTTTCCTCTGATCGTTCCTATGCTGCAGTCCTAACTCAGAAGAATTCCGAGAACGACGAAGTACCCATCGCCTTTATGAGATTTTCTTTCAAAGGTGATAAACTTAACTACCCAGCGGTCGATCGGCAAGCCTACGCTGTTTTCAAAGAAGTTAAGCACTTTCGGTCCTATATTTTGAAGTCAAGGACGAAAGTCATGTCCCCTACCCTGCCATAAGGAACTTGTTAACACAGAAGGAGTTAGGAGAGAAGAGAGCCAACTAGGTCACCTCCTTGTAGGAGTATGACTTGGAGATCACCCCAGCTTAGATCGTTAGAGGCCAAGGATTGTGTAAGTTGGTTGTTGATTCAGAAATAGGACAACAAGAAGATAGTGATATGTCAAACCTAGAACAACGCGATCAAAGTTTGATTTGTTGCGCACAAAACCTCGTAAGTCCTTGGTACGACGATATTAGATTTTGTCTTGAACATGGATCAACACCCCGTCACCTTGACCCCGCCAAGAGAAGAGCGTTGAGACTAAAGTCCGCCTCCTTTCATCTAGTTAACGGTATACTGTTTCGTCAGAATTTTGATGGCATACTGATGCGTTGTCTCGAAAAAGACGAAGCATAAAAAGTCTTGCTTGAGTTGCATGCAGGAGAAGCTGGTGGTCACTTTGGTGGCGACACCACTGCTCATAAGGTTTTAAGAGCCGGTTACTACTGGCCCACTCTTTTTAGATACGCCCATGCCTTGTGTCGTAAATGTATCATTTGTCAGAAAGCTACAGGGCAATTGCAAAAACCAACCTTTCCCTTGCAACTCGTCTCAGTAGATTCTCGTTTCCAGCAATGGGGCCTTGATATCACAGTTCCTATTAACCCTTCGTCCTCACAACAACACACGTATATTGTGACAGCCACATACTACTTTACTCGATGGTCTGAAGCTTCTGCGCTAAGAACTGTTAACACAAGTCAGGTGATTGATTTTATGAACTCGAATATTATCACTCGTTTCGGTATCCCTGATTGTCTAGTCTTTGATAATTCTTCAAAATTTTCTTCTCTTGAGATGAGTGAGTTCGCTTTGGAGAAAGGAATAAAGCTAAAGTATTCTGCCAGTTACTACCCCCAGGGAAACGACTTAGCAGAATCAACAAATAAGAACTTGATCAAAATTATCAAGAGGACCGTGGATGAAAATCACAAGAACTAGCACAATGCACTACTGAACGCACTGTGGGATGATAGGGTAACACCCAAAGCCGCTATAGGTAACTCCCCCTTTTTTCTCGTTTATGGCAGAGAAGCCATTTTTCCACCTCACATTCTTCTTCCTTCGCTTCAGTTGTCACAAAAAGTCCAAGAAGAAGATTGTCCCCCTTTAGAAAGCCGAATTAATGCTTTGATGAAGTTAGAAGAAGTAAGAGCTCAAGCTAAGCGTAAGTTAGACCAACATAAACAACTGATTAAAAGCTGGTTTGATTCTAATTTTGCTTCTGATAGGAATTTTGAAGTAGGCAATCTCGTCTTAAAGTGGGACAAACCACACGACGGAAAGGGTGAGCACACCAAGTTTCAAAACTTATGGCTTGGGCCATTTTTAATTGTTGAAAAGTTGGGTCCTAGTTCTTTTCAATTGCAGAATCTTGAAGGGCAGCTTGACACCTATCTGGTGAATGGCCAAGACCTGAAAAGATACTTTGCTTGATAACTACCCTTGTATATTATGTAAATATTTCGTTTTTGTTTGCATTTTTCGTTTGCTTTCTGTTTTGATTTTAATTTGAATTGATCAATTTTTTGTGTTTTTTTTGAAAATACGCATACCTGTGCACTGAGCCATTCAGAAAAAGACGATAGAAAAATTTCTATGCTGAAATAACTTTTGAAAATTCATGCAAACATCAATGATATATTTCTGAAATTGATATCTATGTCGAAAAATTTTGTTGTTTGAAAGAAGCTTACTGATTTCAATCTCTGAGCAAAGTTTGTCATGATCATCTATTATCTTTTTACACTGTCCCTTTTCTGTAAAGGAATGACTCAAAAAATATGTCTCCCTGTCATAAGAAGTTGTTTATAAAACATCTCTGGAATAGAACAAAGGATAGTGTTAAAAAATCATGATGAGATCTAAAATATATATATGTTAAAATATCATAATTTTCAGCATCACCCCGCTCAGTTATCTACAAAAGAAAAACAAAATAAAAATATTAATAAGAGCTATGGGAAGTTCTTGTAAACCCACCAGGATACTGAACAAGTCCACTGGTAGCGGGTAAATGCATGCATGACGCCAAGACAACTTCGCCGGGGTACTGAACAGGCCCGCTGGCAGCGAAGCAATGTCGGGTACATGAAAATCTATAAAAAAATATGAGAAACCTCTTTAATGTCCTTTATTATGATCTAGAGCTTCTTGACATTATACAGATGTCAGAGTGGGTTAAATGGAAACCTTGTCGAGGCTATGGACGCCTGCTAGCAGCAGTGGCCATGCCAACAGTATTGAAGATTTTATCTTTAATATCGTGACTTGCTGATCTTAAGACTGTTCTCAATTTTCATCTTTTAGAACATCGCTGGAAAAGATGGTAAATAATGATGTTTGTACGATTTTCTGGTTGTTGTTTTTGAGTTGAAATTTTCTTTGCTGTCCTAATCTGAATTTATTTATTTTGACAGAGATAACTGCTTCTACCAGTGTGTCTCCATTGTTGGGAGCCAATTCAATTTTTTCTATTGTCCTATAAGCTGCCTACACCTATGTCTTCTGAACTTCAAATTGTCGTCGCATTTTTCAAATAGACGATATTTTCATTTCTTGCGACACTTGCAAATTTGTTTCCATTAAGTTTTCACGACTGTAAGCGTGAAAACTTCTCCTTTCGTGGTCACATTTCGATTACTATTTGAATTGTCGCTATCTTTTTATCGATATTTTCTATGGCACTTACCTTTGGTTTATCGTTATGTGGCTGAAAGGATTTTCGAACTATGCCTATTTGGACATTCTTATATTGATTTCATAACTTGATTTTATTAAACTTGTGAGGCATTAAGCATATAGATTTATATTTTTGGGACTTGCCTAGTCATTGAATTGCACAGGGGTCATGATTTATTTTTGTTTTTATATATATGATGTGATCCTTAGTGTTATTCTTTTATGGCTCTTGGCTTGTCAATTTTATGAATATCGATTGGCACAATGGTTTAAAACTTTTGATTTATACAATAGTGCATGGTTAACATTTGGGGTTGGTTTCATGTTGAATGACAATGGTTTGAAAAACTATAGTTGATTTGGCGCGTTGGCACAACACTCACCATTCGATTTTTGGGTTGGTTATGCTATGATTGTTTGAACAGAGGTTGAATTTTCCGGTTGTACTTTACCATAACTATTATGCATGGTGGTGAATAACTCCACCACCCTCGCATGCACACATTAATGCTCTCCCCCTTTGATTGTTCATTGTTTTTAGACCGAACAACTCTGCTCCTGTGCGTTGGTGAATTCAAACCAAACCCTTACCATGTGCTTGCACCATGGCCCCAGTCATTCGAGTTGAACCCAATGGGAGCCAAACCCTATTGATGTTTGACATTGCCCACAGTGACCTCGAGGAAAATGGGTGGCTTCCATTTATACAAAGATTCGAGGGTTTTAACCTCTGCGTAGCCCAACAATTTGCTCTGACCTTTGATGGCTGTCGAGCCAAGGTCGGCGATATTCAATTGGAAATTGATGAACAATTTATCAGTCTTGCTACGGGTTTGCCTACTACTGGACAACGATGGTCCAAGAATTGCAAAGTAGAGGAGGTCCCATGGACACTGCTCTTCCAGTCGTGTAAAATCACCTCTTGTGATAAAGGTTTGCCAGTAACTATGCTCAAACAACGTTGGCATGATTTATTGATGATAATCAAACAGTTTATCACCTGCGAGGGTTGGTTCGGGTTTGTATTCCTACACCACCTTCGATTGCTTATGGTTTTTATGGGTTATCAGCTCAATATGCCTTATTATTTGCATAGAAGCCTGTTTAAAATGTCAAAGAAGTACAAAAGAAATTAGGCTGATAGTAGCCTTTTTCATTATGGGTTGGTTAAGCTTATTGTTGTCTATTATTTGAGTCTACATGGAGATTGTTGGAGCAATTTCATTTCTTAGAATGGTTTTGAGGATTCGAACCTTACACAGGTCGATAAATGAGTGGTGAGCGAGGTCAAGATTGTACCTCCAGTACCCTACAATACCCTATTACCCAAACCATTGGCCGACCTTCCTACCGACCTACCCCATACTGTGACTAAGGGTGTTGAGACTGTTAAGCCTGTGGACAAAAAGCCCAAGGAAAAACCCACTGCAAATGCCAAAGGGAAAAAGAATGCACGTTTAATTTCGCGGATGGAAAGAAATAAGCCAAAACCTCCTATCGATCCAAACCCTATCATGTTGAGTGAGGACTCTGATTCAGAAGTGGAGCGTTTCCTGGCTAGCGAATACCCCTATTCGCAAGGTTTGTGTGTCGAACCCTCGTATGACTTTGTGACAAACCTACCCCCCTGCCTATAGGATGACCCTAACTACCCAGGCATTAAGTTTCCTTGTGAAGCCCCCAGTCATTTATCCAAACCCTCTCCTACTCTGTCTAAACCTACAGTGCCACCTTGTGATCAATGCTGTTCGTGGTTAGAGCGATATTATCTGGATGTTCCTATTCTCCAGTCAAGAATTCACTCTTCGGAGGACCAGGTTGCACTGCTTACTAGCCAAAAGGCTAAGCTACAAGCCACTGATAAGAAACAAAGGACGACAGGCTCCATCTTGTTTTAAAATGTGGAATCAGCCACAGTTGTCGTGAATTCTAAGTTGGCATAATTGAACAGCCTTGGCATCACACAGGTACATTTCGATATCACTTGTTTATGTAATGATTCGAATTCGGTTTTAAACAGTTCTATTTACAGAATTGATTGGCTCGGTTACATTGTATGCATTCTATACATAGCTTTGCTTTGACTAAATGGAAGTTCATTTTCCCAGTTTAGCTTCGATTGGATTTTCATCGATTTGATTGATCATGGTGTGGATTTGATTTGTTTGATTGAGTTAAAATGGATGCCCTGCTGTCAATCGAATTTGTTTGTACCTATTCAAGACAGGAAGTGTTTCTCATATCCAATTTAGAACACAATCGCAGTTCGTTTCGATTTCGTTGTAATGCATACGATATGATTGGCAACAATTTTGATATGGTTAATTGTTACGGTTTTATGTCCCATATGAATTTTGAACAACATGAATTAAATTCGGATTATTTCCAATGTGACTCTGTACAAAAGCACCCAAATCGTGAATAGATTCAATTCATAACGATTATGCTAAAAACCCAGCCGATTAATTCGTATTGGTTTACTGTTAGCTCGACCATGTTATCAATTGGATTCGTAATGGCACTGGATACTCTGTTTGAATTTGATTCGTAGAACGAGATTGACTATATCCAGATTCATGATTTATTTCTATATTAAACTCAGTCGTGATTTGTTTCGATTATTTGCCCAGTTTGCAATTATCACTTCTGTCGATTTTATTAAGATTGTGATCATAATTAATCGATCCTGTCTGTTGACTGTGCAAGGATCAATGATTGAAATCTATGACAAATTTTGACTTGGTTGATGCTGTTACGTATGATTTTATTTACCCATGATCAAAACAGTCTTTCTATCTTTGTATTTGATTAAACGATATGAATCTTTTGCTATATCGTTATGACTATAACGGGTGGAAAGTGATTTTGTTGGATCGGATTGTATCTATTGTTCAACAATCACATATGATATGTTTTTCAATTGGATGTGAAACAATCTTATTGCTGTTCGATTTTGACTCATTTACTCGATTTTGTGGTAACAGAAGAACAGAGTATTCCTATCTCTGTTTTTGATTAAATCATTTTGATCCTGTTTAATGATGAATGATAAAATCATTTTGATTCGTTTTCAAGTAATCATTGGAAGATAATTAGATTTATTTTTTTAAAAAGATTTGATTTGATTTCAATTCTGATCCTGTATGTTATTTTAGACTAGCTACAGAATCAGATGATTCTGTAGCTAAGTCTGTAGAATTAAATTTTTATTGTTTTGCTAATAAAATATCTTTCTAACTTGTTATTTTTGGTCTATTGCAGATGAATTCGAAATTGCATTGGATTTGATGAGCAGTTAGGGGATATTTGAGTTGTTTTACTTGCATTTTAACTTCTTAGTTTAGTTGATCTTGGGGATATTTTCCCAGATTATGTAAACAGTTTGATACTATCCACAGGGAGGTTTTACCCTGTGGAGAAACTTATAAATACTTATTATTTTTGTAATAATGATCATCCTCATTCATGGGAGAACAAGG
>ML778836.1:984210-1000755 GCA_009831015.1 Picea engelmannii
TCTATACTATCAAGAAAATTCCAGATGGGAAGTAGTTATTTCCCTCTCTTTGTTGAACATGACAGAAATGATTAAATGCATAAATGTAATTCTATCTTAATATGAATAAAATTACAGTTTTTCCAATGAAAAAAATGTATTCTCCTCCAAGTTATCAATTGTTTCCAGAAATTTATTACTACATTTCTAGCCAATATTTGATGAGTTTTTGTATAATGGCTACACTAGCTGACTATAAGATGATCCCAAGTCTAGCATATTTTTCTGGGAGTTCAATTTGTTCCATTCTATTCCTAATTGATGAATATAACAATGATAGACTTGGGGAGTGGGGATTTTTATTTTTATTTTCATTGCTGAGGATAATGGTGTTGATGTTGGGATTAATTTACATTTTTCCAATGCTTAGGAGAATGAGGTTTTTTGAGCTAGTTTATTTGGTATGCGAAGATGCATTTATGTATTTGTAAATTTGTTTTTCTACTAATATAAATGTGAAACTTCAAAGAAAATTGGTGAAACATGGTTGTGCTCTAATAATGGATCCAGGAATATAGAGTATTTCCTATATATATCATATGTGAGTAATTGTTTCCTAACTCAAGGCAACAACCAACCCGAACCCTCAGATTTACATACAAAAATTGGATGAACGATTGTCTGGTCCAATAATATTTCTAAAAACATTGAGAGAAATGGCCTTATGAAATTGAAGCCTTCCAAAAGTATTCAACATGTTTTTCAAGAAATTCAAATATGGCCACAAAATCTTGAATACTAAAAGTTAAAAATATAGACAAATCAAGAATTAAAGGAAAAGGACATTCAACTTCAAAAAAGACGATCAAGTTCAAGAAACAATTGTTCATACCTGTTTTAGAAAAGAATCACATTGAAGTTTGTAAATTTGATTGAATTTGTAAAGGCATTGTCCATTGGGATATCATTCAAATGGTCTGGCAATCCTAAAGTTTGCAAGGAAAAACAATGATTATCTAAAAATTCTAAATAAGAAATATTTTACATTGCTTAAATTAATAATCTCATGGTGTCCATGATACTACCAGTGTAGATAACATATACTATAGATTCTAAATATTTTCACATTGTATATCATGCTAAGATAAACTTAGGGGTCCATCTTTTCCAATTGCAAAACAGATTGCTGCTGCTTTCCCCCTTGACATGGTTGTTTTTATGTTTGTGGATTGATCACAAGGCCACATTCTCATTGAATCAATCACTGATGGAAGTTATGTACATGGGCTTCTGATATCTCCCTATCTTGGTCCATCTGACTTAAAGAGTCGAGACATTTGTTATCCATCTCTAGAGAACACCTTTTAACACTATCTTCTTCCATGCTACTACTAAAATAAGACAATGATGCCTCTAAAAGACTTATTTAGCTCAAGACAGGCAGCCACAATATGCATCACACCAAAAGACTCCTCCCTTGTGATTTAACATTGATCTCATCTTCAACAACTTTACTACAATTTCCCTCAATGGATTCTGCTTTTGGAAAAGAGATAAGATTTGGCATAGACTTTCTCAGGTATCAATTTCATCTGTCTGAAACAAAGGTACATCATGTAATTTGTCAATGTTAACAATTCAATAGTTGAGATATTTGTAACTCTTTCCTTAGTGGAGCTATGAAATATATACTCTACTTTCTTTCCAGATTAAAACTCCATTTCTTTTATTCCCTTCAACTTAAATTTGTTGTTGATGATCTCCATTAAAGTATATCTTGGCTTATTCCATGAAATGTAAAAAACTCTTCCTGAAGCTATTCTTACTCAATCAATGCTCTTATCTTCATAGAATTTAAATGTAAACCATGGAATTATTCCTATGTTAATGGGTAGCCCTTGTACTTGTTTTTGGATAGTTACAATTTTCCTTGAACACGAAACCTATACTACCATGAATTTCTTCGTTGAATATCTGAGATTGGATGATGCACACTGGGAGGCATTGTTTTCTTGTAGATAGATCAAATTTTCAATCAGTGAAGGTCTTCTTGATCTTGATATCTTGTTCTTGTATTAGAACTCTCTTCAGTTCATTTTAAATCCCAACATTAAGGAAATTGAGATTTTGGTTGCTATGTACCAACCATAGTGATTCACACTCTGTTATGTTCACTTGTTATTGAACTGGCACCATAATTGTTGATCTGTTGAATCGTGGATTACATTCCATAGTTACATCATCGATTGGCATTATCACTAAAATGCCGAATTGTTTGGTCTATTGATTCATATACTACAACCAATGTCTTCAGTGTATGCGTTGGATGTCATTTCCTAAATCCCCAAGAATTGAATCAATTGTGCACTTAAAATTGTCATTTATTGAATAGCTAGCGAGTTTAACCCCCTCCATTGAATAAGCATATATGTATGTGTTGATGGGACCTAAATCCTCTGACTCAACAGCAGGAACCAAAACCACCACCGAGGCCCAATTAGACTCTGCATCGTTTGGAGTGGAATGGTTCTCCAGATCTTGCGATTTGGATGAATTATCGATGGACTTTGTGTTTCCTGGTGAAGGTTCTTCCTTTAGTTAGGAAATTTATTTTTCCATATTTCTCTTGGATGGGGCTGGTATAAGAGAAGCAAGCCAGCATAAACTAACTTGAAAAATAATAGGACATAAGTTTTAATTGGTGGGAAGAGGTCGAGCTTGGGATAACCCGCTGCTCAAACATGCAGATAGTGGTTCTATGTCACAGGGCCTAGTACTAATACATTAACCAAATGAGCATCCAACTACTGTCTGAGAAAAATAATTAACAAAAGAAAACACATACATAATCAAGATAATGGTAAGAAAAATAATTCATCTACCATAACATTCATCACATAACAACACAAAGATTTATCTTCATCATTAAAGTAAAGAACATCAAGACATTGCACTAGATAACTTGGCAACAAATTTAATTGTTCTTACTCATTTACTTCATCATTCATGGAACATAAAATGAAGTAATTATTCTCCAACCCCAATCAGATACATCTGATGAAAATAACTTGTCTTTGGTCTATAAGGACTTCTCAATTCACAACAGTCTCAAAATAATTATCAACAACAAAAAAAACAAAGTTCTTACAACAACCATCGACCAATGACTAGCCAGTCGATGTCTCTATTTATAATATAAAATTCAACCGAAATTAACGGCTAAACATGGTTCAATCCAAACAAAATTTTCCATGTGGCGTGGTCATTCAACATTTTCTTTAACAATCCACCGGAGATGTCTCTTCAAAAGGGTGACTTATTTCATATTCAGACCATCTGATAAACAAATATTCACAGGTTTGAGCCCATGGGAACCTCTGTTGTTCCATAGGTGCAACATATACTCCCTTGATGTCTACTACATGCGCCTGGTATTTTACCAATCTGGAGTTCAACTGTTGCAGCATGGCTCGAGCTCTGATCGAGTGTCTCACGAGTTGTTTCACTTGCCCTGGCATTGCATCGATGACTTTTGCGCACTCTTCGGCCCAATGAGAATCTTGCATGGAGTGCGTATTGAACACATTTCTTAGGTTAGTGAATTCACCAGGGGTGCCAAATTTGGGGAGGCCAACATCTTTCATTACCTTATTAATTTTACCCCAGTTTTTCTGGCACTAGGCCCATTTCTCTTGGATCTCTCGATGTGGGATCTAAGTAATCTTTTCCTAGTATTCGATAGATTTCTTCATGTGGTCGAGACTACTTTTGCCAACTAGCCGAATGCCATGATTTCCTTTTCTCGACCCTGCTGAAATGCCTCAATGTATTCAAGTCTCTCTACTGCTTGTTATTCCTTTTCATTCCATCTCTTCATCTCTTTGAATGTCACAAGTGCCATGAGAGTATCCTCCTGGAACTTGACTATGTTCTCGGTTAACATGTGCCTTTCCTTCTTGAACTAGTTATAAACTCCGTTGAACTCATCTTTCAGATACACAGTGGTCTATGTAGCTCCTTTATAGTATTTGACAAGATGGCGCGGGTGTTCGAGCTCTTCCTGGGTTTTGGCTAGTTCCTTTTCATCTCTCCTGGCTCTATCTTGAGTGGCATTCGAGAGGGATTTTCCTACGCCTATCAGTTCAGACGTGCAAGCATATGTGGTGCTAATTAAGTTCTCTTCTGTGGTAACCATGATGGATTGATCCAAAGTGATCCTTCACCTTTTCACGGTCCTTTGAATGATGGACTTCCTCTTTTGATAGTAGGAGATCGCATAGATGTCTACTACTTTATTTACTGGTTTTGGTATCTATTGATCTCCCCATTTGAGGCTGTTTCTCAGGCTACCCATGGTGTATATTTTCTCAGGAGTGGGCTCTCAAATTTATTTTCTTTGTTTTGTAGATCCGACCTCTATTTGTCATCTATCGAGGATTTGAATATTGGGCATAATGGAGGTATCGGGTACAAGGTTATCTCTTCCTTGCTTGTCAGCCTTAGAACTGTCGCTTTCCTTTTGTTGAGTTTCATCACTCAGCCTCGCTTTTGATTCTTGTTTGTCAGACTCCCTTGTGCCGAGGCCACCTTCAGACCCTATTTATTTTTGTAAGGCCTACTTGTCCTGGACCTCGGGCTCAGGGGAGGTGGTTTTATCGGGACCCTTTTCCTCTTGGACTTGCACCGGGGTGCTGTGAGAAGGTTCTGGAATCTCATCATCGTTGTATATATTTATAAGAGTGCTCAAGGGATTGGGTGCTAGTGTCTCTATCGAGAGCCGACCTGTCTCTGGTTTCATTATCCCTTCTTCCGAAGGATAGATCAACGATGTTGTGGGTTTAGGGTTACCTAAACCATGAGCGTTGTCGGGAACCGTGGACCCAGGATCATTCGATTCTGTCGGGACACTTTGAATAGCAGTTGAAAATGCAGGTCCTATGAAAAGATACGGGTCATCCCACATCCATTTTAGTAGCGGGTCGGTTTGCTGAAGTAGTGGTGTACCCCTTTCTCATGCAGTTTGATCTTCCGGAAGATCCTTGATTTGTACCATGGATTCCTGGTGAGTTCCCACAACTTCAATGTCTTCTTCGAGATCACTTATTTCCTCATCCAATTCATATGCAATTTCTCGTCCTGGGTGTTGGCTAATTTATTGAACTGCATACTCCAGAAATGTTTCCTATTATTCGTGGCTCATAGCTCTAAACCTGGTTCCTCGAGGATCAACTCTTCTGGATGCCACCATATTCTAGTCTTGGGCATTTTCAGTAAATATTTCATCTTCGAACTGGTTGTGGGCATAGGGCCAATAGGATGATACCTGCGATGCGTGCTGTAGAAACAATCCCTTGGGATCATTTTTGCGAAATCGACCAGTTTGGAATTGAAAATCCAATTGACCTAGACCGAGTTGTTTAGCATGCGCAGTATCTTTGACCATGCAGAATATGATATGAAACCCATATGGTATGAAATCCCACTTCTTGTCTTTTACCAAAGTCGCATTGTATCCTTGCAGGATGGTTTGATAGATAATTTCCCCTAACACTAGCTGGTCAGGAACATAAATGGGTAATAAGTGGGATGCCCCTGTGGCACCGAAAACCCTGATGTAGGTTTCTCGTTCTTCCAAATACCAGTGGCCAATTTTGGTTATAACCTTCTTTGCTTCATCTGACAATCTAAGGCATTCTCTTCTAAAGAGAAAGGAGTAAACACATGCAATAAATTGATCACAGATAACAACATAGGATTTTTTGTACTTGTTTTCCCATAGGATGATGAAGTATACATGGACAACTAGTTCTGAAGGGTGCCAATTCAGGTTCATCCCAGCAAAAGCGTTCCTGGAACAGATGGCGTCCAATAGATACGAGGCCATGTAGAAGGCGTGGGTATCTCACTCCTTCAGCTCCTGATTCTGTCTTATGCAGGTGCTCAACTGTTTGGAGATGATGGCACCCTGATTAAAGTCTGTACCTGAAATGGTGATTGTAAAATCCAGAGGCATCCAAGCCTCTGAAAATCGGGAACAATCTTTTTCCCCATGTAACCTACAGAGTAAGGCCATGAGGTATACATATGGTTCCCTAAGGTTGGTCGTCGGGTACCAACCAATAGTCCGATTTTTGAATTTTTGGTCTTCTCTCCACCAAGATGACATGATTTTGCTAGTATCGTGTGATGTATAGAAACTTAAGACGAAATCAATGCTTAGCTTTAGCTCAGAATATTTGAGCTTATAGTAACTCTGAACCTCTGATGGCGGGAAGACTCCGATGCATTCACCGTTATCATCATTAATCAAACATTTTTGGGCATCAACATGGTCAATGATCCACTTCAGGAGCTCAATGCAATGAAATACTGGAGATCGGATTTCCACCATGTGCAGATAATATCTACGAATGTTGGGGAGGACCTCGTTGTCGATCTTCCTCGTTTTAGGATCACTATGTGGGGTATATTCGAGGGGTTATTCTTTCTTGATTTTCTTGAAAAAATATTCTTAGTGAGAAAATTCCATCTTGGCTCCAATACTTGCCTCTGTGTCCTCGAAAGATGGGGGTTGGACAAAGGGCTCCTTGATGATTCTCTTAATGATGGACACCGGCTTGGGGGTGAACTCCAATTGTCTTGTGATTGTTGGTGATGATCCCTTTCCTACTTCTGATTCTTGCAGCTTTGGTGCCCTTGGTGATTTCCTGGTAAATGACTTCTTTGGAGGCATTGTCCCTGCAATAAAAAAAATGCCCTTTAAAAAACGTATACAAAGCATCATTGGGTAAGGATATATAAAATGAAGTGCAAATTGGTAAGCAGACCCATACCTGCAATGCTTGCTAAGATAACTGTTCAATATTTACTAGACTTTGAATTCTTCCTCCGGATCGTTTAGCTCTTCTCTTCTGTATATTCTGAATTCTTTTCTGTGCAAAATGGGATCATATGAAATGAATCGAAGAGAATATAACTGAGGATATATTTTCAGTCATATCAATTAGTTAATATAAGTAATGAATGCAAATTCAAAATCAACCACTATTGGATTTCTGCAGATAAATCCTGACTGGTTGACGATGGAGGCACGAATGGAGATGCATTGTATCAGAGAGTTTAGCAGTTCCTTTTTATTCATGCACGAGTCAGTAACTAATGCATGATCCATGAATTAAATGAGAACCATAAATGCAATGTACCTACCACACTTCGGGATTAACACGTCTCGTCATGTCACACCACTCGGCGAATGGATCGGGGATCGGCTAGTATCAGAGCATGTACTTACATTGATAGGCTCTTGGTGAAACTTCTGACATTGATGATATAGGGGTTGGCGATCAGGGGAAAGTTCAGGTACACAGCTTCTCGGTGGGCCTCCATATTGATGAGCTTTTAGCGTTGAAGACATTTCGGGTGTCGGTAATTGAGGGTGTTACTCTTCCTTTCGTACGACGCATACTATTACCTATTTCTACCGAAGCTGATCAAATACGTCTTCGACACAATCCTTCCCGAGGTTTATGCATAGGAAATAATCATTTCATCAGCTGACGCCGATGAGGGTCGACACTCGGCTACTTTGACTACCCAAATGATTTTCATCACCATCATCTTCCGTCGATGCCGAATTTCTCTTGTGAGTCGAGGAAAATCTCGGGTCACCAATTCCTTGAGTATTCATTAAGTATTTTAGAGTTAAGATGTTTCTTCGTTGTATGTTCAACTGAACCTTTATTCAATTAAAATGTGAAACATATAAGACAAGCAAAGGATCAGTTTTATGCCGATGCAAAAACAGTTCAAAAGTAAAATAAAGGGTGGTACCCAAAATGAAATGGTCACAGAACTTTTAGGGTGTATTGCTCAACAAATGGCGATTTACTGTGCGGATGCAGAATCTATGTTCATCCTTCGTTTCCCTCGAGGTATTACCGAACCTTAGAATAGGTATCTCTGATACTTCCTTTATTCGCATTGACCGAAGTTATTATTTTTTTTTCTCTCTTTTTTATTTTTATTTTATTTTATTATTGAAAGTATTGTTTTAGGGCTTGACCGTTCACTAGGAGGGCATAAGTTTCCCCCCTCAAGTTTTTAAACTGACAAATACTTACCCCAATCTTCTTAGCCACCTGGAAAGGCCCAATCCATAGGCTCTAAAACTTGGAATGTTTCCCTTTAGGTTCATTTTCCCTATCCCACCTTAGGACTAAATCTCCTACTTCAAAGTTCTTTTCCTTAGCTTTATGCTTGTCGAACCATATTTTCACTATCTGTTGATGCGACAAGAATTTTAACTTAGCCTTATCTCTCTCTTATTCCAACATAACCAGAGTGTTGATTCTTTGTTGCATGGCCGAGGAAGGTTCTTCGCTAGAATCTTGGGCCAATTGGAGAGATGGAAGATAAAGCCTGTTCGGGAGGATGGCTTCCTGTCTGTAGACCAGAAAGTATGGGGAATTTACTATGGCTTCTTTGGGAATGACCCTATCGTCCCATAGGGAATTATGAAGTTGATTATCCCAATTTCTTTGGTTATCTGTAACCGTCTTCTTTAGTGTCTTTACCAGGTTCTTATTGGTCGATTCTGCTACACCGTTTCCCTCAGGGTAATAATTTGCAGAGTAATTGATTATGATCCCTTTTTCCAGAGCAAACTCTGTCAGTAGGGTAGAAGAGAAGTAAGTTGTGTTATCAAATACTAGAATAGAGGGGACACCAAACCTTGTGATCAACTATTGTTCTATAAATTGGATCACTATTTTTTCATTCACATGAGTCAGAGGAATTGTCTCTTACCATTTTGTGAAATAGTCGGTGGCAGTAAGAATGTACTTGTGAAGTTTTGATGAGCTAAGCATAATTTCTCCTATGATATCCAACCCCCATTGCTCAAACGGTCTAGAGATAGTCATAGGCTAAAGTCTATCTGCTGCCCTTTTCTCCTTGCCAGCACTTATTTGACAAGTTTTACAATTTCTAGCACAAGTATGAGTATCTTTGAACAAAGTGGGCCAATAATAGCCGTCTCTCAGGATTTTATGAGCGGTGGTGTTCCCTGCAAAGTGTCCTCTGACGGGGCCATCATGGAGTTCTGTCAACACCTTGTCGATTTCTTCTCGTTCGAGACATCTCAATAATACCCCATCATAGTTGATCCAGAAAAGTACCAAATTTATAAGACGATACTGTGCAGATTTCAATCTTAGGGCTCTCCTTTCCTTAGGGTTGAGGTTCTTGGGACAAGCCCCGTGATTCAACAGATAAGTCAAATCCTTGTACTAGGAGTCTTGTGTTGGGGAGATATATGCTACTTCATTGCACCATAGTGCCATTTCGTTTTCCCATCCAGAATCTTCATTTGCTTGATCCTGGGCTTCGACTATGAGCTTACACAGACCTTTCTCTTTTACTAGCTTGGCAGTTTTTATATCTAGATCAAATTCCCGGACTACTGCCATCCAGTTCCCTCTTCTTTCTCCCATTTCTTGCTGGGTAAACAACGATCAGGCTGTAGGGTGTGGCACGATCACCTTAGTGTGATTTTTGAGAATGTAGGACCTAGAATGTTTTACTGCCTTGTAGACCACATAGGCCTGTCTATCTATGGTAGGATAATTGAGCTCAACTCCTTGAAGATTAGTACTCATAAAGGACACTGGGGCTTCGTTGCTGTCATCATCTTTCTGGTTCAAAACCGCGGTGAGCGATTGGTCGGAGGCAAAAGTATATAGGTTAAAGTCCCTAATGAAATCAGGACTTTACAACACCGAGGCTCGGGAGATGGAGGATTTGATATTGTTGAAAGCATTTTTCTATTCATCATCCCACTTAAATTTTAAATCCTTGAAAATCATCTTTTGCAAGGGTTTGATGATTTCGGCGAAGTCGGGAGTGAACTTCCTCATGAAATTGATTTTCCCAAAAAAGGATTGCATGGCCTTCTTGTTATGGGGTAGCGGGAGTTGAGCTATGGACTTAATCCTTTTGGGGTCTATGCAAATCCCTGCTTGAGATATAATGACCTAACAACTTACCTTCCTCTATACCAAGGATAGTTTTCTTAGGGTTCAATGATATACCGTATTTCCTGCATCCCTCGAAAATCTGAGTTAAGTGTTGGATGTGTTCTTATCTATTCTTCGAATACACCATTACATCATCTAAATATACTACCACATAATTATTGATAAGTCCCCAAAAATCCATGTCCATGGCTCTTTGAAAGGCTTCTCTTGCTTTAATTAAGCCGAAAGGAATGCACTTATAAGCGAAGGTTCCCCATTTGGTTTGGAAGGTAGTTTTTAATCGGTCTTCCTTCGAAACCAACACTTGGTTGTATCCCTAGAAACTGTCTAGTAGGGAGAAAATCTCTGAGCCTGACACGGTCTGTAGGAGTTGTTCCATCGGTGGGACAGGATAATTTTCCTTTTCTGAAGCTCCGTTGAGGTTCCGAAAATCTAAGCATAATCGGATTTCTCTTGACTTCTTCCTCACTAGAACAAGATTTTCTACCCAGGAAAAATGCCTAACTTGGAAAATTATCTTCACATCTAAAAGCTTCCTTAACACTTGATACATGAGAGTTTCTAGGGATGGCTGATAATTTCGAAGCTTTTGTTGGAAAGGTTTCATTTCGGGTTTCAACGGGATAGTGTGTTGAATAATGCGGGTGTCATACGTTTTTAAATCCTTATAGGACCATGCGAAAACATCCTGGTATTGTCTGAATAATATGAGGTAGGCCTTCCTCTCTTCCCTAGATATAGTTTTGCCAAGATTTACATTCTTTGGGTTCTCTGGAGTCCCAAGATTCACAGTTTCATGGAGGGGGCAAGAGCTACCAATCTTCGCGTTTTTGGGTCCTTTAAATCTATCCTTTAGATCAAACAGAATCTCTAGATTGGCTATCCCCTTCGGGATTGTGTGAGCTTTCGACTTTCCAACATCTTGTCCTGTTTAGGGGTTAGTTTCAGTTGTCTGCTCCCAGAATTCTTCATCATCTATGGCTAGGTCTTTGAAATTGTCTTGGTTGGTCAAGAAGTTATGATTTTCTCGTTACCTTCAAAGACTTTCCAACTCGAAATATTATTCAGCATCGACGGTTTGTAGAGTAGTTCTACAGTGAATCGAGAGGATTCATAATGTTCCAAAGGTGAGAGTCTAGAAGCAGCTGTGGCTAGGGAGTCGGCAATGATATTCTTTGCTCTGGGGATTGCAATGATATTGAAAGCCTCAAAGCGTTCTATTAGCCTATGCACCTCCTACTGGTAGTTCTTAAGATGAGGCGAATTGTAATGTATGGTATTTCTCACTTGTCTAACAATAATTTCAGAATCTTCGAAGACTTTTAATTCCTTGATACCCAAATATATGTCTTTCTTTAACCCTTGTACTAAAGCTTCATACTCAGTTGTATTGTTGGTACACTCGAATTCTAGTCTACAAGATAGGAAATGATGCTTACCTTTCTGATCGATGAGTAAGCACCCGACTCTTGACCCTTCTTGTGATTTAGATCCATCAAAATAGAGGGTCCAAATTTGCGAACGATAATTTCTCCTCTCTCTCTCTTCACCCATGTTTTTTTCTCCGAACTTTTCCTCTAGAAGTCCTAGCACGGGGTTTTGACAGAAGAGAAAATCTTCTATTGGCATCAGGGATTATTCTCAAAATATTATTTCAGAATTTTGAGTAAGCAGAACATTGGACAGGAGAGGAGCAAAGTTGCCGAAGTGAGAATCACAAGAATAGTTTCCCAATATGGGGAAGTCGGTAGAGGCTAGTTCATTCGGGGTTTCCAGATCAGTGAACATATGTTTTAGATATCTTTCCCTATCGATTCTGATCATGTTCTTGTATCCCTTCAGTGGTAGCCAATGGTGTGCCCAGTCGGTACTGAAATATCCGTTTACATTTTCAGACCAATCTCGGCTCAACAATAGCCCATATGCCTCAAGGATATCCACCACAATGATGTCAATCACCTGCACGAAATTAGGATGCGTCGCTATCCTGATCATCACATCTTTGAGATCTACCATGACCTTGACTTGGGTTCTATCTAGTTGTATGACATGTTTATCACTTTTGAGAAGGACAACACCTAATTTATTACACATGGCCAAGGGTATGACATTGGAGGACACCCCCGAATCGACCAGACAATTGTGAAGATTCCTGTTGAAGACTTCAAATGTAAAAAGGAAGGGTGGTACAAAAGGCCTTTCTTTCCTATCTTCTGAGTAGGTGTTTACAATTGGATTGCTCGCCAGATCTATTGGGGGAAGAATCTTTTTCTGACTCTCGTCGTTGGTCGGGTTTCGTACCGAATTTAGAGCTTGCAATAGGAAGTCTTTCTGCTGAGGAATTATGCATACGTCCATAACTGATATATTAGATTTCAGCTTCTTCAAAAATTCGACTACGTTATACTCTAGTTTAGGAGAATCTTGGGTGTGGATGCTTATAGGATTTTTAATGGGGTCGAAAGGCATTTTCGAGTGGTCGGGAGTTAACTTACTTTGCGGGGCCTAGGTGGTGTTGACATCTTTCAAGTCGGGTTGCCCCCTACTACGTGTTTGTACTGCTGATACTTTTGCAGGTTGTTCTCGAGACTCAAATAGATCACCTGAAGATGTGATCACGTCGAGATCCCATATCAGCATGGTTGTGTCTCGTGGTGGGTCAGCTTCTTCCTGATTGATACTATTCACGACCGAACTACTTGGTTGCTCAGTTAGGGAGACCTCGTTCAGAAAATGATTGGACATTAAATTCATGGCATGGACCCATTGAGGTAATTCTCTTTCTGAGTGGTTCTCTTGGTGATAAATATAGAAAGAATCAGACGCGACATTCCCTAGGTCAATGTTTAAGTTGGCTGGGGGAGGTTCAATTACTTTTAAAGGATGGTTTCTTTTAAAGAAGGGATTATAGGGTCTTTGGCCTTGGTTTCCTTCCCCTGCACTTATTTTCATGTCTATAATCTCATTTGATAGTTTCTTGACCATGCGCTGTAGATCTTCTATATCTCCATTACCTTTGTTGGGAGTTTGTTCAGCCAGTTTCCCTGACGGTCTAGTCAAAAGCAGTCCTCTTCTAGGAGGGGGCTAGCTTTCTTTTCTCACTAGATAAGCCTGGCCTTCTTTACATCCTTTAATATGGAATTCTATCGTCTTGTCTTCTTCAAAATTCTCCGCTAGGGTTTGCTTGGAAACTCTTTTAATGAACATGGAAATAGAAGCCGGGAGGGCATTGGCATAAACCTCGATTTGCAACTCTTGAGTTGGTTTCGCCGTGGGATGAAATTTGTTTAGGATGGTTGTGAATATTTGATTGAAATCTTTGACCCTCTCTTTTGGGGTCATGGTGGTTGTGAACAACTCAGCCAGCAGGGCTCCTGTAGTAGTTTCTTTTGCAAATTTGTCTAGAAAATTCTTGTGGAATTTAGTCCACCTAGTTATGGATCCTACTGGCAAATTAAAATACCACGTGGAAGCCAAATTTTCAAACATGTATGGAAAAAGTCTGCATACTACGTCTTCGTGTTGAAAATTCATAAGCCTGATCACAAGTATGAATTTCTTGATGTGATCTTCGGGCAAACTTGAAGTTTCAAGATCATACTTGGGGAGCATCTTTTCCGGGTGCTGCGGAAGATTATGTACTCATCCTGGGACGGCCACAGCATCTCCGACCAACCAAGGTTGGTTGTCTTGGAGTGGAACTTCTCTTTCCTCCCCATGACCGTTGTTCCCTTCCATATCTTTGGATTCCGAAAATTCATTGTGTTTGGAGATGTCACCAGCTGGTGTCTCGGGTATTAGATCAAGAGGTTCTTGGATTTTTGTAATCGCAAAATCTATTAAGTCTTCGACGAAGTGTACAAAAACTTCGTCGGGAGTGCTGGCTACTAGTCTGCTTTGTTGTTTTCTTCGAGGGAGGATGGGGGTGAATGGAAATGCTCCGATTTGTCGGGTGTAGGCTCTCATAATTCTCCTAAATTGATTCACTTCCTCGTGAGGGAGGGCGTAAGGTATTTCAAGGTGAATATGTCCTTCCTTGGAATGGGGTGAGTTATCCTCTTCAGGAGTATTCGGTAAACATGGGATGTCTATCGGATGACTAGCCATGCATGTGGGCCGTTACGAATATGTAGCTTGTTTGAAAAGTTATATAACTTATATATTTATCCATTCATTATCAGGCCCTCCCTCTAGCGCCAATTCTGTTGATGGGACCTAAATCCCCTGACTCAACAGCAAGAACCAAACTCGCCACCGAGGCCCAATTAGACTCTATAGCATTTGGAGTGGAATGGTTCTCCATATCTTGTGATATGACCGAATTATCGATGGGCTTTGTGTTTCCTGGTGAAGGTTCTTCCTTCAGTTAGGACAATTCTTTTTCCGTATTTCTCTTGGATGGGGCTGGTATAAGAGATGCAACTCAGTATAAAACAACTTGACAAATAATGGGACAAAATTTTTAACTGGTGGGAAGAGGTCGAGCTTGGGATAGCCCATTGCTCAAACATGGAGATAGTGGTTCTATGTCATAGGGCCTAGTACTAATACATTAACCAAATGAGCATCCAACTACTATTTGAGAAAATAATTAACATAAGAAAACACATACGTAATCAAGATCATGGTAAGAAAAATAATTCATCTACCATAACATTCATCACATAAAAACACAATGATTTATGTTCATCATTAAAGTAAAGAACATCAAGACATTGCACCAGATAACTTGACAACATAATTAATTGTTCTTACTCATTTAATGCATCATTCATGGAACAGGAAAGGAAGTAATTCTTCTCCAACCCCAATCACATACATCTGATGAAAATAGCTTGTCTTTGGTCTAGAAGGACTTCTCAATTCACAACAGTCTCAAAATAATTATCAACAACAAAAAAAAACTGAGTTCTTACAACAACCATCGACCAATAACTAGCCGGTCGATGTCTCTATTTATAATATAAAATTCAATCGAAATTAACAGCTAAACATGGTTCAATCCAAACAAAATTTTCCATGTGGCATGGTCATTCAACAGTTTCTTTAACAGTCCACCCAAGATGTCTCTTCAAAAGGGTGACTTCTTTCATATTCAGACCATCTGATAAACAAATCTTCATAGGTTTGAGGTCATGGGAACCTGTGTTGTTCCATAGGGGCAACATATACTCCCCTCATGTCTACTACATGCACCTGATATTTTACCAAACATGAGTTCAGCTATTGCAGCATGGTGCAAACTCTGATCGGGTGTCCTGCGAGTTGTTTCACTTTCCCTAGCATTGCATTGATGACTTTTGCGCACTCTTCGGCCCAAAGCGAATCTTGCATGGAGTGCATCTTGAACACATTGGTCAAGTTAGTGAATTCACCAGGGGTTCCGAGTTCGGGGAGACCGACATCTTTCATTACCTTATTAATTTTACCCCAATGTTTCTGGCACTTGGTCCATTGCTCTTGTATTTATCGGTGTGGGCCCCAAGTCATCTTTTCCTAGTATTCGACAGATTTATTCATGTGGTCAAGACTACTTTTGCCAACTAGCCGAATGCCATGATTTTCCTTTTATCGACCTTCATGAACTGCCTCAATGTATTCAAGTTTCTCTACTGCTTGTTGTGACTTTTCATTCCATCTCTCCATCTCTTTGCATGTCGCGAGTGCCATGAGAGTATCCTCCTGGAACTCGACCATGTTCTCGGTTAATAGGTGCCTTTCCTTATTGAACTCGTTATAAACTCTGTTGAACTAATCTTTCAGATACACAGTGGTCTGTGTAGCTCCTTTATAGTATTTGACAAGATGGCATAGGTGTTCGAGCTCTTCCCGGGTGTTGACTAGTTCCTTTTCATCTCTCCTGGCTCTATCTTGAGCGACATCTGAGAGGGATTTTCCTACACCGACCAGTTCGGACGTGCAAGCGTCTCCAGTGTTGATGAATTTCTCTTCTGTGGTAACCACAATGGATTGATCCAAAGTGATCCTTCACCTTTTCACGGTCCTTTGAATGATGACCTTCCTCTTTTGATCGTAGGAGATCACATAAATGTTTTCTACTTCGTCTACTAGTTTTGGTATCTGTTGATCTCCCCATGTGAGGTTGTTTCTTAGGCTACCCACGGTGTATATTTTATCAGGAGTGGGCTCTCGAATTTCTTCACTATGTTTGGTAGATACGACCTCTATTTGTCTTCTGTCTGGGATTTGAATATTGGGCATAATGGAGGTATCAGGTACATGCTTATCGCTTCCTTTCTTCCCGGCCTGTTGGGCCCCAACAAATCCCCCTATATTTTTACAAAATATAAAGGGCCCCTATTAGAATCTTGATAATTATAATGAGCTACAAAATCAACCTTTTCAAATAGTTCCATTCCTTGGCTTGATTTGAGACAAACTTAAGACATTCACTTTAGTATGAGACATTTATTACAAGAGTATATGTCAAAAGTTATAAACGAGCATAAAAATCTCAATTTAAACAAAAACGTTAATTTTTATCAAATGTTTACTTTCGTTTAAATTATGA